>JAQFYE010005827.1:0-11464 GCA_034694305.1 Protaphorura glebata | reverse complement strand
TCTACATAAAACGAAATAAGGGGATGTTATCTACGAAATTTTTCTGCTTCTTTGGACCGACCAGTAGTGTGAAAATTACATAAGAATATTTTTTCAAGTACATTAGGGACGAAGGGGAATAAGTTAAGTCACGATATGGATTTTGATTTTACCGCTTTGTAGTTTGTATTTGTGTATTGACTATGGCCTTACCTTCTAGGGAAAGTGTCAAATACAAACCTATATTTTTGAAATTCAATAATTTCAAGTATTTTTAAATTAAAGACGGCACTTATTACACACAAATCTTGACGACAAGTTTTAATTAAAGGATTCTTGTCTTTTGTTAATTTCAGATCTCCGCTTTCAACTTCAAGAACAATTAATAAGTTTGGACTCAAGAGTTGAGACGCAGGTCTTCCAGTTCACAAGACTCCGACACATTTTTGAGTACAACTGATCGTCGGGTAGATATTCTAGTTTGTTCATAAATTGAGACAAATAGGATTCAGCATTCGATAATCGACTTTGGACCTCGTAGGTGTTGAAGTTCTTATTCAATTTAACACTTGTGTACCTATCGTATAAATTTCATTGAAATCCGTCAATATTTACTGTATGCGACCTCTGGCGACCTGACGAGGTCATATTAACACCAGGTGATTCTTGTAACCTTGTGTACCTACTGAATGAATTTTGTTAAAATCCGTCAACGTTCACTGTATAAGATGTATGGAATGACAGACATACAGATAGACAGATAGACAGATAGACAGACAGACAGACAGACAGACAGACAGACAGACAGACAACACATTCATATAATGCCTTCTTTACACAACACATAATAAATACAAAGTGAGAATAACGCATTGCATAAATTAACTGGCTAGGAGTTTCAGATAATATTTTTGGAGCCGAGAACGCCAACTATGCATAAACTCCTGTTCGTTCAATCTGCTTGAGAATTTTCATTATTCCCAATTATCTCATACCACCTGAATTTCACTAACAAAATCTTCAAGACTTATTCCACCATTTCAAACAGTGATGACTGAGAAAAACGCGTGATGATAAATTAGACATGACTAACAGGTCATTTTTTTAGTAAAACTTTATTAGTTTTTGGAATTTAAAATTAACATCTAAAGTTAAACAAGAATAACGAATGGACATATAGCATTACTCTACATAAAAATACAACATTCAAATACTTATAAAACTATAAATAGTAGCTGCTGTATAATGTTTAAGACGAGAACAAAGCTAGATTTTATGTAATTCATTATTTATAATTACATAAAAGAAATATCTACGGAGGATTTACAAACTAATCGATTCATTAGAAACGCCTACTCACTTTATCTGTTTAATTACAATGAGCCACGTATAAGTTAGCAATGACTACGAGGACTATCAAATATATAATGCCGTTCGCTTTTCAATTTCTTTAAAATCACAAATAATCAGCAAAATCATCTATTTCATAATATTTTTCTAGATTTAAGTCCTCGAATTCACCATTTTCATCTATGTATATTCCAGATCCAACCAATTCTAAATCAACGAGTCCGCTATATTTAATCAATTCTTCAAATTTTGAACTCATATTTTCAGGTTTAGCAGTTTTGAGTTGAATTTTCCAAAAACAATAAGGCGAGAGTAAATAATTTCCATTTTTAAATTTCTCGTAGACATTATTCGTTCCTGACCTTTCATTGCCATCTCTTTCAAAATTGTATCTTAACAATTGGCTTTCACCATACATAACGAAATATTTTTTTAAATCTATTATAAGATGTACCGCTGTGAGTCATAAATAGGGTAAAATCCTTTAACTTTTCATCAATCTCTGTTTGTATAGATGAATTAGATGCTTTAAAATTAATTTCAATTAATTTAAATTTAATGGCACCTTTTCCTTGTGGACTGTCAAAAATATTTGATTCCATGTAAACAGACTTGCCTTCCAATATGTCATTAATCGAAATTTCCCAATTTTTATTAGTCCAAACGAAAAATGGTACAGAAGTTCTCAAATTACTCGTAAAGTTCGTCTGGATCAAATTATTATCCTGATTTCCCAATGTACCAATTCTATACAAATCTAAACTCCTTTTTAATTTTGATATTTGGTTCTTAAAATAGTTAGCAATTTCGTTTATCTCAGATTGCTGAGTTAAATAATACGTGTCGACCGAATTGTTATCTTTGAGATAATATGTCGCGAATGGAAATACCCACTGTTTAAACAATTTTAAACCTCTTTTATATTCTGAAATTAATAATTCCGATTGAATTGTCAATTGTAATTCGGAATAACATGTTTTAAGATCTGTATTTGTGAATCCAATTTCAAGAGTTGATGCTGAGTTTATATTTGCAATTAAGTCTGCTAATTTCGTATGACTTTTCTGCTCATCAATTGTACCGTGCAATTCAATTAAAGTTTTCATTATTTCTTTCAAATTTTGAATGCCATGCAAAAAATTCTCTTTCAATTTTTGTCCCTCTGTAAGAACTTTTACTTTTAATTCAATCTCTCTTAATAAGTTTTCAACGTCCCATCGAATTAGTGTTAATGCCGCTTTTGATTTTCCTTCTAAATTCTTCGACACCTTTGATAATTCATTCGTCATTCCTCTCAATAAAGGAGTTAACATTTCATTAATTTTTACCTTGTAGTGTTCTGTAGAATTTATACTTTCTTGCAATTCTTTCATTGTCTCGCCATGCTCATCTAGTGTAACCTTGTCATTTTTATACCTTTTGATCATATTAGTAGAAATATCAGCTACTCTTAGAAAATGTTGAAAATATATCATGCTATTGATAGCTTTGTTTTGATCCATAATAGTTGTTGGTGTCATGTCAGATGTAGTTTGGGTATTAGATTGCATAGATAAAAGTTTCGAATTAAAGGCTCCTGTCATTGAACTCATATCTGTTTGCATATTTTTTTTGGCAGAAATTTGTTCATCAACACCTATCGATCTATCATGGGTTACCGAAGATAAATGTTGTAGGGATTCCTCTGACGTTTGAACTTTTGGAAGTAAACTCTTCAATACTTTTGGATTCTCATTAACCGCACGTTTGGCTTCTAATATTAATAATTCTGCGTTTTCAAATTCTTTTGACTGAAATTTTTTCAGATGTTCAGCATTTTTAAAACTACTAGTAAAGGCGGCAGGGTATGGAGTTTGGTGACTTGGTGTATTTATGGCATCATCCAATGTGAATGACTCTGTAATTGATGTCCCAGTATAAAGGAGGCCTCCAATTGCTGCTCCTTTTGGGCCCATAAAGCTTAGTATCTGGCCGCTAAGTTTTGAAGCTGAAAATATAGTTCTAAACTTCAATAAAGCCTTGAGTTTATTTCTGGCAATTCGTAGTTCATCAAGCTTCTTCATTTTTTCTTCACGTAACTTGTGACTCTCTAACAATAGTTCAGATATATATTCTTCTAAATTCTTTTCAATGTCTTCAATAGCATCAATGAGATTTTTTATATATTGAAGTATGGTATTTCTTTTCTCATTAAGTTCGGAATTAAACATTTTTCTATGCATTTCTATTAGGAAAGCAGTCTCAAATCTCTCCAGTCTGTTAACATCCTTAGCTAATATTTCAAAATAACCATCAATATTTGTTATCATACGTGATCCGCCTTCTTCATTTGAATTACTTATTTTAGCCATTACTGCAAGCAACAACTCATTCAACATTTTTGTATACTCATCAGAACTTTCATCGTATAATGGATTTTGGGAATACTTCTTTAATCTATCAAAAACGGACTGAAATTTTGGTTTAATATTGATTTGATGCTGTAATTTAAAATAATATTTAGTAAGATTTAGAATCTCATGACAAAATCCGAGCGTGTCATACATATTATTGACAAATGAATTATTTTCTAATGCGTGTAAAAACTGAATTGAATCGATCGGTTGGTTTTTATCAATCACGAATAACTTGTATTTATTAACAAGAGCCCAATGCTTCAAATCAAAAACTTGTTTCTTAGTTTGTTCCTGATTGTGAGTAACAAAATTTTGTTGACCTTTTCGACCGCTTGTACTCCGTGGACCGCTCTGGCGCCCTCTTTTTGGGCAAAACACAACCATTTTCTCACAATGCTTCCATTTACAACCTAAAATTGTTTGAACATTGTCACAACGTAATGCGTCACCCTGTAAACCGCCTAACCCTCCATAACCTCCTTCACCGTAATTTCCAATATCTCCATTTTTAGCTGATATGTTAATTTCTGTTTTATCAAATACTACTTCAATAACACCATGATAACCTCCCAATTCAGCTACGCCTCCATTTCCACCATTTCCGCCGACCCCGCCCTTATCTCCATTAATTGTCAATGTCGCTACATCTGCAATTAATCCGGGGTATATATATGAAGGAGAATCATCTTTTTGGTTATGTCCTGTGTTGTCAGCGCAAGATGGTAATCCATCTTCTGTCATATTAGTTCCAGCGTAACCCTCAACACCATTACCACCGTCTTGTCCATCTCCACCTGACCCTCCATTTACGCTAATATGCAATTTATTCAAATTTACATTATTTAACGCCAATAAGAAAATTTTGCCACCATTACCACCATTTTTCCCAACTACTCCATCTTTTCCTGGATCGCCGGGACTTTTACCATTTTGTGCTGTGGGCTGTGGACTATCACTGTTAATCCCATCTAAATTAATTACACGTGTCCCAATTATTTCTAATCTTAGAGTTATGATGGACAATGTTACCTCATTTTCAGTTGTGTTAATGTCATGATCAATAAAAAGTATATTCGTTGCATAAATTCATATGTATTTGAATTCTTGAATTTTTTTACACTGATTGGTATGTAGAAATAAATCTCGTACCGACCTGTCATTTCAATTTTATTTCCTTCGCAACTGACAACTGGTTTTTCCATTGTCCATTCTATACTATCATTCACTCTTTTCTGTGCATCCGCACTTGTACTTTCATAAATTACATGTTCGTCAGCATGTAATGGGTTTTCCGAATTTTCATTAAGTAGTTTCAACAGTTTATTTAAATCCAAAATAGGAGGTTTACTTTCATGAAACGAATATTTTGATAATTCTCTTTCTACGTGAATTACAAAATTATACGCTTTAATTAAATCAGTAAGCTTACTCCTTAAATTGAATGCAGGAAAGGACGAAACAAAGATTCGTCTCAACATAACTCTACCAACTACGAAATCAAAAAAATCAAACAACTCGCCCCTAATTAACGTCTGTTTAAGAATTGAATTAATTCTGAACCCAGTTTCAACTATAAACCCTGTATTTTGAAGTGAAGTATGCATAATTTTTAAAAAAGCTGACGGAGAAACAGTATAATTGTCAAATTGTTTTCTAATGTTTTCAATTACAGCTAAATCTATTTCTAATTCTGAAACCAATTTGGTTGTATTACTTTCAGTTTCTATTTTCCTCGTAATGTACAGATTATATTCATGCATTATAATATTAGTGTGATTTTCAACCATTACACTCATTTCATTTATAATTCTATGGACTTCTATTTTTGTTTCAGAATTGAGTGAATAACCAAAGTCGGAAGCATTTCTCTTCACAAAAGCCAAGTTTTGATAAAGTTCTCTAACATTTAATCTTGCATTTAGTAAGCCGTGATTTTTATCTAAAGGTCCGCATTTGTCCGGACTTCGAAGAAATCCTATTCTAGTGTAAGTCTTGTAATCAGCAGCTGTCACTAAAAAACCTTTAACTAGTTTAACTTTTTTTTTCATTAATGACATTTCCTGTCTGGTTGTCATGTTCTTCAAAATATTTCTTTCATTATCAAATACATATAATTTCATAAATGTTATTATGTGGTATAGGATGTCTTCATCCGAAATGAAAACACCATCCTCAGAGTAACTTTTTACATTTGTAACGACTAAGCCCATTCCAGATTGAAATTTGTCAATTTGTAAAACAAATTTAACTGCTTGAGTTACGAAGTTATCAAATTCTAGTTTGTCATCCTCGGACTTAAAAGAAGAAAAAGGTGTTACATAAATTATTTTTATGGTATCGCTTTTGTCTACAATTTTTTTAAGAAAATAATTAGAGGCAATTTTGGTATAAGGATCCTTGTTGTCATTGAACCCGGGACATTGATAGAATGCAATGTTTGTGAAATTATAATTGTCGATGATTAGATCCGGAACTAGAGTTTTGGATGTTGTTTCTGTTGTTGAAAACTCGCTCCTGTCATCTTTGTCAACTATGACAATATTACCACTGACCGTCTTAACGGCATAAAGTCTACTTAAATTTTCTGTAATTATCTGTAAAAAGGTAGACACTTCCGATCCAGCGTTCCCAATGACAAGAATTATGTCTTTTTCATCGGTTTGTGCGAATTTATCAGTACCTTCAGTAATCATGTTGTCAAGGATCTCACTTTTCTTACGATTACTTTCAAGTAGTAAGTCTTCAGGTTTCTGAGCTTCTAATTCCAGATTTACGTATGGACTTGTGTAATAATAATCCACTGTTATTCCAGAACAATTTTCATATGGTTCTTCCTCGTTTTTTCCTGACCTTTTCATCTTTTCCAATATTTCAAGACATATATCACTGATGGTATCGTCCATTGATAGATTTGAAACTATGCATAGTAATTATATGTATCTCATTAATTTTAATAATAAAAAACAATCGCAATAGATTAAATTCTAGTGTACAGTACCTTCAGTTCCACTCTTCTCGTCATACAAGGCTGTAAAAGGCTCAGATTTCTGAAATTAATTTTGTACAAATGAAATTAATATGCTACAAAACTGAAAATAAAAAAATATTATAAATTAATGTCTTGGAATATTTTTAGTTTTTTCCTCAGTTTAAATAACCTTAGCTTATTGAATATTGTAACGTTTTGAAAATCTAATTATATATACACTTACTTCCTTGTTGTTAAAAGTCAACGTAACGGGAATGTTGTAACCCAGCAGGACTATTAGGATTAAACTGATTTTCACTTCCATAGTGAAGTTTAATTATTTGTTCTGTAATATTAAAAAATACTTTTTGTAAATAACCATTTCTTGGCATCGCAGTGGTAGTCTATTACGTTTATAAGATTAAGAATGCATGTATCGTGATTAAGTCAACAACCTCAAATTCAGCTAAAGTTCGGTAAAAACTAAACTTGTTTTGGAACACAAGTTCGAGTGACCATACCACAGCTATTGTCGTAATAAAACAATGGTAATAACAAAATAGAGAATAAAATGCTAGACATAAAACTAATGACACATTTTGCTCACCGGAATGAGTGGCTTTTGGATTGAGCGTTAGTTAGTTAAATAGTTAAATAGTTAGTTAGTTAAATAGTTAAATAGTTAGTTAATTTAGTGTATGCCATGACGCAAAGGGTAAACTCTGTACAAGAAAAATACAATGAACTTTTTTATTGACTCTTACCATCTGTACACGTTTTGTACATTCATGCCCTGCCAGGATGTATTCATATCCTGGCAGGATGTGTCATGATTTTTTCCCCCTTTCCTACCCTCTGTAGACATGCTCTGTAAAATATCTATAAATCAGACTATTTGAATAAATCAATGCGTTGGATGAAATGCAGCTTGCTGTAAACCTTTGATAGTAACGGCATTGGCATCATGATCCCCAAATGAATACTCATTATACGTATGGATGCTGGAGTAGACGTAATTTCATTCAAATCTGACGGGATTGTAGCCATGCACTGCTTTGATGGAAACGTGCTTGGCTCTTTACAGCAATTGTCAATGGCGTTAGAGTTTCCATATCCGTTGGTTTTCCTACGAACATGTATTACTATTCCTTCCTTAACTGAGTCTGAGTAAGGGAGAAACACATTTCGTAGAGAACCTTATCTTACCTCTATCGAACTGAACTGCCTATTAGAGTTGGCAATCCAAGCAGAAACTGTATAATTATGTGACAACTTAAGATCCTCAAGTTAAAGTTTACAAAAAAAATTTATACGTGGCATAATTTCCCCTAAATTCTCTAAAAGTCTGTATCACCAAAAATAATATAAAAATATTATAATAAAATGTTAAAATATTTTATTATCCGTGAAATAATGTATTAACTAATAATAAAAAGGGATTTGGCAATAATACAAGAAAAAGCAACATGCCACGCAAAAGGTGAAGGGCATAATGTTTTTTAGGGGCTTTTCTTTGACAAAAGAAAATGTCAGTTTTTGGATGAGATTGGATCCTATATCTACCTAACCACCTATGTAGTCCTGGTGCCAGAAACACTCTTGAAGAACGAAAACTTTTCTTTTGCTACTGATAGACAATATTACCTTTGATCCTTTACACGGTACGAAGAACCGAA
Organism: Protaphorura glebata; assembly: GCA_034694305.1. Lineage (NCBI taxonomy): Eukaryota > Metazoa > Arthropoda > Collembola > Poduromorpha > Onychiuridae > Protaphorura > Protaphorura glebata. The sequence goes on along the minus strand of JAQFYE010005827.1, from coordinate 3,095 downwards.
CGAGTGTTTTTGCTTCAAGGCTCAAACTTTGGCCTCGAACTTACAAGATCAGTTTACATTTCACCTAAGGGATTATTAATTGACATTCGTTTGCTGAATGATTCTAATATGATTCATATTTTGGCGTACCTGAACCAAAGAAGTTTAGGCTTTCATTAAACGCGATACCAAATATTCAAGGGATGATGGAATAAGTTATTGGCAAATACGAAAACACTTGTCGATAATATAGGATTCCTAAAGTAATAAACCCGAGAAATATGATTCTCTTTGGTTTTAGTTATTTCATTTGTCAATCTTTCTCATGTAAGGAGTTGTTATTGACCGTTGATTTTGGACTTAAGTTCATATATTTTTTATTTACATGTTCCAGACTTTTTCATTTTTATTTAAATAATGTTAAAAACACAGTCAGCTTGTCTACAAGATAATGATTATTTCTTTATCTATCTAAGAGAGTGTCTCAGGACTTACGGTGACTCCATCAAATGTCTAATCAATTGGGTTTGTGCTTGTACAGGTCATTCTTAAGGCGATACTGCGACAAGTCTATCTTTCAAGTAACAACGATGCGAAATTTTATCTGCTGACAAATCTTTCAGACTTGTGCTCAGGGAGCTAGAAGTTACAATTCTTATTAGCTTTTGTCTTTTGGATTCCAACATGGAAAATACTTTCCTTGTAATTTCATGTCTTCATGCAATGGCTGTACAATTGTCTGCGTCCGCGGCACGGAGTTCACTCGTCACCGTATTTGACATTTGTCAATAAAATATTTTTTACTTCACTCTCTCAATCTGAATCGGGCCACTTTAGTTGACAGGGAATTGATTGGATTGAGGGTGGACAGCTTGAAAGTACGTGTCAAAGTTAAAATCAACCTACTTAGTTTTTCCCTTGTCCTGTGCGTGGAGTGCTGCATGAATGGATAAATTCAATTGAGCTCATAAGCACAGTCCAACCGGACTGGACGGGTGACATTGGAGGATGACGACACAATGCAATAGAGAATTTGTGTACACAAGTCAAAGACTTTCTTTGAATTTATAGTAGCTAAACTATCTGAGGGATGGATGTGCGTGTTACAATCAAATTCATAAGCATGCTTTTAATTTCAGTCACTTTTTTTTCCGCTTGGGTAATTTTATTTCTAAATGAGACTAGAAATATTACCACCTGGGGGTGACCACCGTAGATTACTTTCTTCACCAAATTTTGTAGGATTTTCCGGATAGCCCATGCGGTTCGAATCCGAAATACATTCTCCGCAGTGGTCTTCCATTACAGGTCTCGCTGAAATACTCAGAGGAATTAATATCTACTACATTATTTTAGTGATTATAATAGATCTATGGTATGAGAATTGAATAGAGTAGGAATTGGATTACAATTCCTATAAACAATTTGAGTTTACCATGATGAGTGCACTTTATTACCGCGACCACCTGGGCTACGCGAATGCCCGGTTGAGACGGCAGAAATTTTTGTCTTCCAATCCACATTTACATTTTTTGCAAATTGTCACTGATTTTTACACCCGTGCAAGTTTTGTGCACCAAAGAACGCCTGTCGCAGGTTTCACTATAAGTTACAAAATCGAAAGTAACGCAAATGCAAATCCTTAAATGTATAAATGTATAGAGAAACGTTCTAAAAAAAGCATGGACTGGAACACATGTATAGACTGATATATTTTTCAACTCGATCCAGATGAGTGAAATGACAGTCGACATCATTTTGATACAAAGTGTTATAAATTAAATATTTTCCCCTCTTCTATAATCCGACCCACACAAAAAAATTTATTCCCCCTATCAATTTTTTCATTACCCTTTTTTATACAAATCCTCGTGTATTCAGCGGTGCGGAGATTCTGCAGAATTCTGCATATTATTTCCATAACGGGGAATTTCCGTGACACCTTTACACTCATCGTTCAAAACCCCCAACTGTAAAATTCGATTTCTCTTTTTCAGGGTTAAAGTCAATCGTTAAATGTTATTTTTGGGAAATCCAATATGGCCGCCACTAGCCACGCCTCCTCTTCTTTTACAGCTAAAATTCCCACAATTTGTTAATGCAATCATAAGATGTTAATACCCCAAGTGAAATAGACCTAAAATACTTAATTAAAATATTCAAAATGGCCGCCACTAGCCACGCCCCCTCCCCTTTCACAACTCAAAGTTCCACAATTCGTTAATCTAATCATTGAATCTTATTACCATATGTCTAGGATACGTGAAATAGTTCATAAAAAAAATGCAACATAGCTGCCAGTAGCCACGCCTCCACCAATAAAATAGCTGAAATACCCACAAATCGATAATGACCGGCGGTCATTTCGGAATTTTTTATGAATTATTTTAGGTCTACTACACTTATGGTAGCAATATCCAATGATTAGATTATTACCAAATTGTGGGTATTTCCCCACAATATATAAAGCCCTGCGAGTTTGACATAAAAGTCTTCTTCAATATAAAATAATCTAAAATATACAAAGGTTTTCAGTTTCAAAACAAATAAACCTCCCAACGAACGAACAGTGAAATATTAATACAAATCTTTCCGTCGATAGCGTTTGACCTTAAAAAAAGTCGAAAGCCAAAAGTTGAAATACTGGTAATAATAACTCATGGATAACTCTGAAAAGTATGTTCGGATTTTTGAGAGGAAACACGTGACAATTGACTAATTGGTAATAATTTTATTACCAATTGACTCAACGGAACACGAAGGAAGAATTTAAGAGTTAACGCCATATTTCAGGATTTTCTGATCGTCTAGGTTCTGTTCTGAATTCTGAAATAGAGTACAGGGTATAATAGTTAGGTTGGGTGGTTTTGAGCAGGCTTTCGGTTTGGTTGCCACCGACATGGTTCAATGCAGATCATTTGCGGATTTTGAAAGTGATTAATGAGAAGGCCACTCGGCCACTGCTCTGTAAAAGTAGCTGGCTATTGAGTACAACGACCAATTGCTTACAAGGGACATTATTTGAACGTAAAATCGTATTATTGACCTGAAATCATAGTTTTTCGACGTCGAAGGTTTGATTCACATTAACTGACAATGCATGGTACTTGCTTTAG
>JAQFYE010005826.1:0-11464 GCA_034694305.1 Protaphorura glebata | reverse complement strand
AGTAGTCGACAGTGCCATTAGTGAAATGTTATGGTGAAAGATTCCCTGCGTGCAACCCAGACTAAAATAGTTGAATTACTACTTTCTGCGGGCTTAATTTTCCTTACATTTTTGTGTGTGTCTTAGAGACGAAAAACACTCATGATATAATTCTGTTCGTCCAATATTATAATCAAAAGCATATAAGGTGGGTTCTATTTATAATTTTGTACGATTACCTTCGCAAATCAATAAGGTAGCGCCGCGAGGTCGAGGTTCGAGACCGGACTTTACTTTTCATTAGCAATATTACATATTATACAATTATATAGGCCTACTTTATATGACCTCTGCAAGAGTCAAATCTGACTTTGCCAGTAAAACCATGATTCAAACTATGTTAAAGCGATTTCGGGTGTGTAGCTTGTCGATTAAACTGTTTGAAAAGTAAAGTCAGGTCTCAAACCATATCCAACACTTAGCGGGATTACCTTGTAAGTATTATACGCAATAACCCATTTTTAAGAGTATAATTAAAATGCGGTTAGGAAGTCCGGCAGATCGTAAGTTTCATTCTTAGTAATTGAGTTTATTATATATTCATACGATGTTAGCTCATAAAGGAGAATGACCGCAAGTTTAAACCAAAGTTAAATTAGAGAATAGATTACGGGGATTGTAGACGACCCAGAATTGATTCTTTCATTTGCCTCTATTTTGTTCATAAATAATTTGGAAATAATTTTGTCTTATAGTTAGGAAAAAAATTAGATTTAACATTATCGCATTGTTGATGTGAATGTATCTAGTCTTAATGTCACATTTAAGTTTAAGCAATCTGACGATGTAAATTATCAGAAAAAATAGGGAGATAGAGCGGTCATGACATACGGAACATGCATATCGAAACATATACATAATGGCGGATGTGTAATATTACATGACATATATTGGGCGTTCTGTGTCAACTTTTATGTCATATTATTATTTTGGAGCCAAATTCAAGTGTAGAGAATAAATAGAACGGCAATACAAAAGAAAAATAGAAAATTTCATTAAAAAAACTCAATTAATTATCAGTGGTTGTTCCGGAGTACTGAAAAGACAGTTCTCATATTTGTGTGAAGGTTGTTTCTGGTAGTATAAATTAATTATTTTATGCTTAATTAAGCTAGTATAGTTTACAGTATCTAAACTAATGTGAAGAGATTTGATTGGATTGGATTTTTTATTTACGTGTTTTTCCAAATGCATTCAGACATACAAGTATGCTCGTTGTTTGTCTCACAATGCTAGCACAAGAATCGTGTTAAGAAGTTGCAAAGTGTGAAGAAAGCAAGCTTCATTTGGTATATTTGCGTCATTAACGCCCTTAACCATGCCACCATCACTCATTACTACGTGGACTTGACTTGACATGGTCTTCCAGTCTTATAGCATTAGTAGTGTCTCACTGATAGCTTCATCCGTATGCGACCCAGGGAAATTCTTCGAGTGGAGGAAGAAATTAGAGCGGTTGAAGTTCTTGTCAACCCAAAGAGCGGTGAAGCCTATGAAACGGTCATTACTATATTTGGTTGTCCAAATATAAGTTGTCATTGAGATTGCTTCCGCCGTGTCGATAATTGATTGAATCTTACTTCTACATCTTCTGTAAATACACAGGCACAATTTTCTCCGAAAAGTACTTCCGTTTGGGGATCTGACAGAAATATTAATAAAAGCCTTAATATCATTTAAAAATAATTTCACAAATACACAATATACGAAAAATAAATTTAGGCATTTACCACATAACGTGGCCGTCTTCTCCATTACTCGTCTGAAGCCTTCATCCTCGAAAAAGAGGTACGGTTGGTAGTCTATGGCTAACACTTCAGAGATAGCGTAATTCATTTCTTTCGCTCTACCATCGTCCTTGGTAGGTATCCTTGGTCCATCATTTCCCACTTACGCTGAGCCTTGAATTCATCCACCCTAGCCTGGAGTTTCTGATATTTACTTCGGCCTTCTATTTCCTCGGCTTCTTTGGTGGCAAGACAGAAATCGAAAAACTATTCTTACAAACAGCAGAATATTCAGGATTTAAAATAAAATGTTATGTTATAATGTGCGTAGATCATTCTAAATCTGCTCGGTGAACAATTATGCAATCATTGTAGTTCAATTACCTGAGTAGGGTGCTTCAGTTTTAGATGAGTCTTCATTGCTGACGTCGTAGCCCGCATACCACTTGCACCTCCCTATATCAGTGCATCACACAAACTGCATTTCCCTTTTTTGGGGTCATCAGTCTCATCAAAAATTGTCCATATCTGACTCCGTTTTCCGTTTGAAATTTGGTTACGCTTTTTAAGTTGGGTTGAGGCCCCTATTTTAGATCAAAGAAGCAACCACCAATCATATTAAAATTAAATTATTTATACAATGTAGCCGTTTCTACATCGTGGCGATTACGTGGATTATCCATCTTAGTAGTTGATCACTGTTCATTCCGTTATTCGAATTTTGACAAATCGCGATAGAACCCAGTAGGGCTGCAAGCCTGAAATTATAGAACGGAAAATAGAAGCTTAGACTTTGGAGTATTTGCTTGCCTTGGCTTAAATTTCGGAAAACAATTCTTGGGTCGTCACCGGTGTATTGGATTGGATTGGTTTGGATTATTTATTTACGTGTTTTTTCCAAATGCACATGTATGCTCGTTGTTTGTCTCACAATTCTTCATTCATTTGAAATGATACATTAAGATTAAAGGATGTGGATGAAAATATAACGTTAAAAGATGCGGATGACCACATAACGTTAGGAGATGGGGATGACCACACCACACATCATTAAGGGATATGTATGACCACGTAACGTTAAGAGATAGGGATGAATTGTACCACAAGACGATTGAATTCCTCATGTATATTTTTATATATTAAAATATTTTGAACGTCATGAATGCTATGCCGGCATGCGAAAATATCTCATGATTTAGAAGTAAGGTCAACTAAGAAAAATGAAAATGATTTGATTGTTTCAAAAAAGAATTGTATTTATTTACCAGCCAATATATATAACTTTATTTACTACCGCTTGTAAGAGTTATATGAGTGGAATCCGTTCTCCGCTATTTTACCTGGTAGGTCCAGTTAATTTTTCAAACTGTGCAATCATAATACTACACAGGTAGGAGAATCTGTGTTGGCCAAAATCGGTTAGGATTTCATTATATGAACGTCGCAACTACTTACAAGGTAACCTCGCCAGCTGATGAAAGTGTTCAATAACAAGACGTAACTTTTTGGGTAACTCGAGTTATCCAAATGATGAGGCCGAATTTTTCTTTCTGTCAAAGTGAATTTCTGACGCGTAGGAGATCATCGAAGGCCAAAACCGAAGGAAATACACGTGGGTTAATGGGTGGGACTTGAGGAGGCCAGAGACTGTTTTTTCACTCTATGTAGAAAAAGTCCTCAGGCCTCACCAAGTGCTACCCATTAACCCACGTGTATTTCCTCCGTATTTGACCTTTGATGACCTCCTACCGATTAGAATTTGACTTTGACAGAAAAAAATTTGGATTCATCATTTGGATGACCCTAGTTACCCAAATAGGTAGGTCTTGTTATTGAACGCTTTGATCACCTGGCGAGGTTACCTTGTTAGTAATTCACTATTCACTTTAGAATAATACATAAATATATTTGGACCCTCCACTTGAATGTGCTCGGGAGATCTATTTCAGCACATGACTGCTAAATTTTGAAGGATGGGTGGTGCCTGCGCCTTGATCACACAACAATAATCCGTTGGTAGTAAACAATTTTGCGCAATATTCACGAGCGATACTTGACTCGTACCTAATACTCCTATATTTTTACAACAAACTTTATCAGTATGAGATGCAGAGTAACAGAGTCCATCGATGACAACAACGGGAGCCAAGAAAAGTTTCACTGACAAGGAGCATACATTGGGCAGGAGAGTGGGTATAGATACAAGCGACGGTGTTGTCGTGTCTGAGGGCGAGGTCGTGGTCGTGTCTGAGGCCGAGGTCGTGGTCGTGTCCGTTGGCGTTTGAGCTTCCGCCCAGTTCCGAATGACAAAATTCAATCCCAGAAAAGCGATGATCATCCACTCAAAAATTCCAACCGAAGTAATTATCTTCATTTTGAAATCTGCAATCGGAAAAAAACATTTCTCAAGCATGAAATCTAGTTTTCAATTTAAATGACTAACAAATATGGGTGTATGCTATGGGAAGCTCAAGTTTTACTCTAACCGTACAAACGTGTAATAGATTCCCTCCTTTAAAACGCCATTTCCCCGTTTAGAATTGATAATTAAACGAATGAATTCGACATTGTGGACACTTCAGACGTGTTATATTAGTTCCTTTTTGAAGAATGTTTTATAATGTCTACGATTCAGCTTGCTGTCCACGCCTAGTTAAAAAATAATTTAGGTCAGGTCCGAGGATGATTTTCCACCTCATCTTCGCTTCATCATTACCTAAATACCACTTTCCTCTGAAGTGTTTTTCTAAAGGTCAATATTGATAAAAATAGCTTGATGCATGGCCTTCACTATAGAGTAACCCCGATATTTACATTAATTTTGTTGTTTCCTGTGCAAGTCTAAAACTCTGGTTTCATGAGCCGGATCGTCAAAAAGTTGAGGAGAAAATCCAAAAATCAGTCTCCGCATTTATTTATTTATGAATGCATGGATGAAATTGGCCAGGAATTTGCAACAATGTGCACACCACAGTTCATGAAAGAATGGAACTCACAACTTGTGCCACGCGTGCGGATAAATTTTCCTTATCCAGTGGAAAAGTGGCTTTCGTTTCCAAACTGTACTCTTGTATCGTCTCAGGATAATTTTGGTGAGCCCATTTCGCATGGTCTATCACATTCTGAGATAAAATATTTTTTTTTGTTCCGATTATGTAATTTTATCAGAGCTTGATAACTTCTAACTCGTTTTGCCTTTTGCACATCCGCAAGCAGTCTCGGCGCCCATATGAATCATATGCTTCACATTCCAAGGTCTTTGTTGAAAATGCTTTGGACACTATTTTTCGATAAACCCATCCGAATGGCTAAATTTCGAACCGTAAACCTTTCGTAAGTGTAGACTAGTTTCTTCATACGAGCAAGATTTGTGTCAGAAATCGGACTTTTTGGGCTATCTCGTCTATTTTTGTATTTCAAATATTTTGACCACATTTGAAAGGGATACTCAACGGTAGACTCATGACTTCAAAAGAACATGACCTTTATAAATCGTGACCACTTTTTTATAAATTTCTGTTCGCAATTTTTTATTTAAAAATTAAAATTTGCTACCAAAAATTCACAAATATTAGCCATTTTCCATGACAAAGCCCAAATCTCAAATGGAAAACTTATTCGTGCAAAAACCTGAAGGCCGAAAGTTACATAAATCTCTACATAACTTTATAATCGCTTTAGGAATGTTTTGGAATTTTAAGAATTAAAGGTCGTACCGTTTCCAGTTTTTATTGAAACACCCCTCGTACTTTCTGCGGGCTTGATTTTCCTTATTTTTTGTGTCTTAGAGAAGAAATATGCTAATGATATTATCCTGTTTGTCCAATATTATAAAAAGCATATTAGGTGGGTTCTATTTATAATTTTGTACAATTACCTATTCCAGTTAAAGAAACGAAAAATAAGTCGCGAGTCCACAAGGTATCGCCGCGAGGTGGAGGTTTGAGACCTGACTTTACTTTTCAAATAGCACTATTTCATATCCTATTTATAGGCCTACTTTATATGACCTCTGGAGGAGTCAAATTTGACTTTGCCAGTAAAACCAGGATTCAAACTATGTTAAAACGATTCCGGATGTGTAGTCAGTCGATTAAACTATTTGAAAAGTAAAGTCAGATCTCGAACCGTATTCAAGACTTAGCGGGGTCACCTCGTAAGTATTATACGCAATAACCCATTTTTGAGAGTATAATTAAAATGCAGTTAGCGTGTCCGGCAGATTATAAGTTTTATTTTTAGTAATTGAGTTCATTACATATTCATGCTATGCTAGGTCATCGAGAGGAATGACCGCAAGTTTAAACCTAAGTTAAATTAGACAATAGATTACTGGGAATGTAGACGACACAGAATTGATTATTTCATTTGTCTCTATTTTATTTATTAATAATTTGAAAGTAATATTGTCTTATAGTTAGTATTTGTTTAAATAGTCACGAAATGAAGGACTTCATTAAGAGAAAAAAACTAAATTTAATATTATTGCATTGGTGATATGAATGTATCTAATTTTAAAGTCACATTTAAGTTAAGCGTAGCCACCAAACTGGGGTTGAAGGTTGAACTTTTCGCAAATCGCTTTTTCATCCTTGTCGTGCGACGCCGACACAGTGGACGTCCGTCGAGCGTTATTCCGTGGGGACCATGCGTAAGAGAGAAATGCGAAGTGCTCGGTCGTCCCCGTAGGCATTCTCCCATGCATCTTGAAGCATATACGGGTAAGGGTCTGATGTCTCAAGAAATCGAAAGTACCTGGAAGAATTTATGGCGAAATTGAAATTAATAGATAGTTGAAGAAAAAAAATTAATTGAAGAGTAAGTTGCGTAATTTAATAATAAATAAATAAATATATGTACATCAGTGATACCGGCAAACTACGTCCGTTTAAATTTTTAGACTGCCACTCTAATTGTAACCTTACTTGTAAGTCCTGCTGGTTGGAAATATTCTTTTGTAATTCCGGGTTCTGCTCAATTCATCCTCAGCGATCATCAATTGCTGGATGTCCTCGGGTTGTAAATCTTCAAGGATTGTGGTACGATATGCATTGGGATCCCACCTAGCGGTATGAAATATGCCAGAAAATGCCTTTGCCCTCTCAGTCATTTTGCCCGACTGCTTGAAGGAGTATACTTTTTTGTCAAAAACAATGTCGCCAGTCTTGTTCCCGAAGCACAAAAATTTCTGTGCCTCCGCAGACATTGTTGGCGGGAAATGGTATCCCGCCACATTAAGTGTCTCCGTCAACATTGAGATTTTGACTCTTGCCTCGGCATCATGAGCAAGTCCTAAGGAAATGTAGCGATTGAATTCCGTCAACCAAGGGATCCCGAGGTCATCGAACATAAAGTCCACAGTCCAAAGTTGGTAGGCATTATAAAAATTTCCAAGGTGAGACTTAGACTTCTCCGCCATTTTGTTTTCTGCCGAGAATATTGTTTTCAATATGGCGTCCTCCATCCGAGCTTGCAATATGATCGGGTCATGTCCCTCCTGAGAAAAAGACACACACATTTTTAGAAATATACTACACGGAGGTCGTACCACATTCCCCCGTGTATTCCTAGAGGCCAAACGGTGCTACTTTAGGGGTTTGGAGCTTCACAATAATTGTTCAGGAGGTCAAGGGCTCTAACATATCCAAAATGCAGTTTTTAACAGGGGGACTGGCGCCAATCGCTATATACGGTATGCTTTTGAAAAAACCTACTTCATCACCACATTCGCATGTGTTTATTGAAACTACTAAGCTATGGATCGGCAATTTCTGAGCGATTTTGCTCTAAAATTCCACAACTCATGAAAACACGCAAAAATGAAATTATGAGGCAAAATCGAATCGCTCAGGAATTGTCAAGAAACAAGGAATCATGTGACTAAATTCCAACACATCAAGCGGATTCCCTAACTTCTGATGGGAAACTCACCTGTTTCTTAAGTAAGTTCAGTAACTCGTTGCTTTCTATGATGACGTCATGAAGAAATGACGTCGGAGTTTTCTTCAGAATGCAATCTCCCTTGTTATAAATGTAGACCCTGAGTGGATGGAATCCTGTCTGTAGGACGTAGAGTCGGTATCGGATGAAACGTCCACCAAAGGGAGAACTCATGAATGGCTGCACAATTGCCCTTGTAGGTCCGATGATTTTCGACAACAGGTCTCCACCTAAAGCCATAGCGAATGCATCAAAGTATTATAACGAAGGCAACGATTTTGTACCTGGTACATATTTCATATCTAAGCCATGCGATGGTAATCGAGTCAATGTCTTAACTCTAAATGTTTTCAGAAGATCGCTGATGATTATTCTGTTTCAGATGAAATCATATTTATCTGTTCAAATTCGTTTGGAAATGTTGGTAAGGACTTTGATCCCATTAACGGTTATTTACAATTTGTATCTTGCCGTGACCTGACATTTTCGGATTCAGATTTAGCCAAGAATATGCTGCGTGATTGGGATGGCCTTCACAGACTTCGTCTCACTAATACTGAGATTGATGTATCGTGGAGGTTACGTCATAATGCTTTGTTGACTCTATTGGTGGCTTCTAAAATGAGACTTTTTGCAGATAATCAATGTCCATGGGGTGGACATGTAAGTTTTGACAGACAGCGCTATGTACAATGTACATGTACTGATGTAGTGTGTGCCTTCCTAAAGTATTTGATAACGAATCTTTGACCGAATGACCCGAGTCAGCGGTTTTGATAAATCGAATTTTCTTTGTGTTGACACTTTGATTAGCATGGCACATTGTGTAATCTACAATCGTTTCATTCATCGTGTAAATTCCGGTCTGGATGCTTTTGACCTTCTGTCAAAATACAAGGACAGAGTTTCAGAAAAAATACTTGTACAATTTTTGGTAGCAAAGGGAAACAACAATTCGTCTGTTTTTTTTAGCATTTTGGAATAATGACACCGGTCTGTGTGAAATTGACATGGAAGAAATAAAATCACTATTTTACCTTTAAATTTTGGTGTGCCTAAATGTTTGTGAAAAATGCTATTTTGTTATTTTATGTGTGATTCATTCATATGTATATGTAATATATGTATGTGATATTATATGTGAAACCACCCACTACTACACGCAATACATACAGTCAATCTATGCTGATATCATCGATTCGGCGTTTTCAATGACTCACCGATAGGAATCTTTAAGATCAAGGAGAGTGGCCGGGTGCATCGGTCCACCTTGGCCTGTCCCCCTTTCTTGAGATTCAGGCGACATCTGTTTCGTGTACATCTCTCTTCTCTCTTGACACTTTCAAGGACTACATTAATTCGTGTTTATATCCACTTTTGGACTGAATAAATATTATTGTTTATAAATAAAATAAAAAAAATAACTCTAAAAACATCCCGTAGAATTGTCATTACCATACAGGCGCATCTTCTATATGCGAGAGAGAGTGGCCGATTTACAGCATTTTTGAACTTTTGTGTGATTAGAAAATTTACTTTGAAATAGCACAAATCCATGAGAATGTGAAGCCCTGGCGGGTTTGTAGAGCCAATCATCCGGTCCGGTCATTTCTTTCTTCCCTGAAGTTGCACAGTGAAATGTTAATCTTTGCAAGAATTGAAATATTTCTCCAGGCAGCGCATACGTCTCGAGTACAAAATCAAAGTCCTCAGCATTGCCGAATTTCTTAGCTAGTCTTTGAATATTGTACCACATTTTATCCTTGTTGCAAATTTCTTCTGCGCCAGGCAACATGTTGTACTTTTGATAAGCGTGTTTAAGAACGGCATTCGGTTCCCTTTGCTTTGACACAACTCCGCTGAAAAATCCGAACCAGTTTGACTTTAAACCGCTATCGGAAGGTCCGGAATTGACGAGTCGTAGACCGGTATTTCGAATGACACGGTTCACTGTGTGCAATGACGTGACCCAAACTAAAGATTTCCTGACCTCTGGTGGCAGAATTCGTTTAGGGTCAGTATAGAGAGAGAAATTGATGTATGGTGGAATATGGTGAGGAAATATGGAAGGGTACACGATGGTGTAAGGTGACTGTGTTTCATTTTCATTCGTTGGGTCCGGTTTGTACCGTATGATTTTAAATTTTTGTAATTTTGAATCGTTGGTTTGTACGAGAAAGGAATTTGTGGCGTCGTAAGTCAAAAAAACTACAATAATATAGATAAGAATTGGCAGTATCATTTTTCAAAAAAAGTGTCCAACCCGAACTGAGTCAATCGGAGTACGATACTGACAATTTACTAATTTGTCTGCTCGTCCCGGTCATTGTGCTGAAATTGAGCCATTAGACTGACGAACCAATCATTCGTTAACACACGTGTCTGATTATGCATCAATACATAAACAAGTGTAACAAAATTGGACTAATGTTCCTACAATTCAACAGAAAGCATTCAGGCTCATGTCATCCTGAATATTCCAATGCATAAACATGACGATCAAAATAAGTGTTCAATTGTTTATTTATTCTAATTCTTCTCTAATTTATTCTCATCTCGCATCTGGATCGTCTCTCTTTAAGTTTAGTCGAACAGACACTGTTTATTGAATGGCAGCTAACATGTGTCATTCCTCATTAATTACAAATTACTAAACTTCCTCACCTCACAAAACTACATATTATTATGAAAGTGCCGGCTGTGCCATCCTACGTTTTGCTAGTCACAAGTAAATGAACAAGTTTTAAAAAAAAGTCAGGAGGCAAATAACGCATTCGGTTTCCGCTAATTTTGGTCATAGGACCCAAAGTATCATAAATAATTTTTTGCAAATTTGATTTTAGAAAATGTTCAATCATTAGTGTTGGGGATGGGAATGTGATAAGCAAAATTGGCCAAGAATTATTTCACGTCTGCCAGGAGTAATTAATTGTCGTTTGTCATTTTCCATTACTCAGTAGTGTGTTCTCAATTAACAGCAGGTTAAGGTTGTCCTTGTACGTACCAGCGTGTCTGGAGTGTAAGACAGTGGATAAACGTAAATCATGGGTATAATCTCCGAGAGCGCGGGAGAATTTTCTACTGTCCAGCGTTATGAGGTAAAATCCGATCAAATCAAACCGATTCGAACGAAGAGAATTTCGAACGGCACAGTCGGCAGCAGTTGTGCGACAGAAATATTTGGCATATTTTTGACTCGACGTTGGATTTCCCAATTGGTTTCTTTCCTGAAACGAGTATTTTTGCCGCGACGATATCCACAGAGCGTGAGCAATGAATACCTTGAGTATCAGTTTTGGGACACCCTTCAGGTAAGCGCACGATATTAAAATTTATTAAAAATAAACAGTGTCGCGCGCGACTGAGTGACAGCCGTGGAGAAAGTATTGAGGAAGGGATTGAGAATGTATAGAGAGTGTTAAAGTAAAAGTATTTCACAAGGGAACGACCCGAGGTGCCGGTCCAACCTAGAACCGCCATACACAATTGGGATCCCCTGGCATGATTTTTAAATCGTGTGTTAAAATGCTTGCTGTTTCCGGCATTTTTCAACGCGTCAATGTTGGGAGATTCCCATTAGCTGCATTACAGAAGATTTTGAAAAAATTCAAACAAATTTTTTTTTTTCATCAACGTTTTTGAGTTCCCTTAAGTTCATTGGTATATGCAACAATAATCTTGACAAAAAAACTATTTCGAGTTCTTTCAAAATCTTCTGTGAAGCCTCTAATGGGCATTTCTCAACATTCACGCAGAAT
>JAQFYE010005825.1:0-11466 GCA_034694305.1 Protaphorura glebata | reverse complement strand
TCTGTATATTAAACTTTCTCTTTATCGAACACATTTTGGTGCATTTTTCGAGTTCGGTATATAGAGAGTCCACTGTATTCGTGTTCGACCTTAGACATATTCGAGATGCATTCTGTGTGCCACGCTACGGAAATCTAAAGATTGAATTAAAGTTCACCGCTGCAACGAGGATGATGACAATGACCACGACCACAAATAGCATGACCCACCGCTTCGGCGTCTGACTTAATAATGTTGGTCGAATTAGCTGAGACTGCACTTCACAGATTGGATTTCAATTTTCGATCTCATCGTCTTCTCCGTCACGTGAAAACCAATCAGGCGAAAGCGCGCGAAGTTTGAAAATCAGAACCAAGTCTAGTCTGGGTTGGTTGTCAACAGTGAACAATGTTTGTTCATACAATTACTCTCATCCTCGAAAAATTATTTTTCTCCAACATAGGTGAGCATGTGCTGCTTCTATTTTACCGTTTTTATATTCAAAAAAATGACGCTCAATTTTTTTTTGAAAATTTCTCGCCGTCATTTGGAAATAGATTTTTTTTGTGATTTTTCAAGACCCAAATCAAAAATTAGAGTTGAGAGGAAGTATATCAAAACTTCTTCTATACAGAGCCCAATAGAGTTGTATATTTAGTAGATACATTTCCTAAATGATCTTACGAAGGGTGCTTTAAATCGGCTAATCCGCGTGCGTGCATATCCGTTTTTATTATTCTTGTTCGTACACTCACAAAAGACCTTTGTCGAAATTGTTGTTTAGGATTAGAAACCAGTCGCTGTTAAGATTTGTTTTCTACATAAATATTTGGGAGTTGGGAGTGACATTTGAGACCATATGTGTGCGCGATTCCGCGCAACACTTTCCGGCGCAAGACCGTTCGCTAAGTTTTCTCCTAGCGTTTTCCATATGAGCTGTTGTGTCGTTAGTCGTTCGCATGTCACATTCTATTAATAATTAAAGGGCGAACCTGGAGCGTCGATGAAGTCCATTTCTCCTGGAGTCGGATTGAAATCAGCGAATCCAGCCAAAGTGATTTGTGAAGATGGCAATGTGGAAGTCAAATTCAATATTATTGGAACCAAATGTTTTCAGCAGAACGATGACGAAGGGTTATTGGTTTCAAACTGTAACTATATTTGCAACGGACTAATCAAAGCAATTCATTTCAAAGTCTAGCATTTTTCGTAGTTAATATTATTGGTCAATTTTACTCATTCTCAACGTTCCTGTGTCCGAGAAATGAGAGTACCGTTCTTCTTCGTAATTATGTACAATCAATGTATCTTAACTTGTAGTTATAATTAATTAAAATCTGGCTAAAGTCGGAATTAACCACACTAGTGGAATTAACCACACTAGTGGATGCATCTACGTGACGTATGTGATAAGTTGTCAATATATGAATTATCCAATCCCAAACAAAGCTGAGCTTCTACGATTTTTGCCCGCAGGTGGGTTCTGTCTTGAATCCCAATCACATCAATAATTGGGCGAGTGAAGCGTAGCGAACGAAGAGAGCGTAGCGTAGCGAAGCGAAGCGAAGCGTAGCGAAGCACTTATATTCCACTTTATTGCATTTTGTCGCCAAATCGTCGCCAAATGTGGCAAATTAGTGCGTAAATTCCTGTTTATCAATAAGACCAACTCCATTGACAACCCAACAATTTTTGGCTGCTACCAAGGCGGACATATAGTCCGCTCGTTTGCATTTTGTCGCCAAATCGTCGCCAAATGTCGCCAATTAGTGCGAAAACTCCTGTTTATCAACAAGACGAACTCCATTGACAACCCAACAATTTTCGGCTGCTAGCAAGGCGGACATAATCTGGCCTTTTTGTCAGGGAAAACTGTAAGAATCAAAAACTTTTGCATGTGTAAGAATGTACGCACGCTTCGCTTAGCTCGCCCTTCTGTGGCGCAACCGTGACGGGACGACATACATCCTAGTTAGTTTTTCAGTAATTCCTCTCTTTTACCGCGTGCTTAGCCATGGAACTTAATGAAACGTATGCACATTAACTAGAACTTAATCAGAACTAGAACTGATACAACACTACTGCAGCGTCACTGAATACCAAATCTCCTGGAGTCGGATTGGAATTAGTCAATCCTGCCAAAGTCATTTGTGAAGATGGCAGTGTGGAATTCATATTCAATATTAGTGGAGCCACATGTTTTCAGCAAGAGGATGACGAAGAATTTTTGATTTCAAACTGCATTTGCAACGGACTAATCAAAGCAATTCATTTCAGAATCTAGCATTTTTCGTAGTTAATATTATTGGTCAATTTTACTCATTCTCAACATTGCTGTGTGCGAGGAAAGAGTGATAACTGTGGGACGGTCTTTCGCCATAATTATGTACAGTATATCTTAGCTTATAGGTATAATTAATTAAGAACTGGCTGAAGTTGGAATTAACCACTCCTGGGTGCATCCGCGTAAAGTTTGTGCTATGCTGTGTAAGCTATGAAGTCAAAATATGAGTTAGATTATTACATGAAAATGCATTATATTAAAATTAGTTGGTAGTTAGTTTTTTCGTGATCGGTGCTGAGAAATAAGATTCCATTTTCTCTTGGGTATTATAATTATAAATATAGATAAGTTTAATTTTTTTGCCGCATTTTCTTCTACTTATGTAAAACGGCATGGCAGGAAAACTAGTGCAAATTTACAATGAAAACGAATACTTTGTTTGTAGTCTTGTACTTCAGTTCAATTATTTTTCTCTTAACATAAAGGATTAGATTACGGAATGTCAATTATAAGCGCAATTATACTGATTCCAATAAAATAAACAACATTTCGGTATTAGTTCTAAGATTTGTAAATTCATTTACCTCCGCACTACTAGACCGAATATTATTCTCGAATCAGGAGGTCTCGTAACCTCAGCTGACGATTTTGGGTGAACGTATTGATTATACTTTAAATCAACTCTTTCCACTTAACACGTGCAACCATACTATCAAAACATTTCTATACCTCAAATACAATGGCTGCCGCATTTGCAAATTCCCTGATTTATTTATTTATTTATTTACTCATAACACAACATCCCACATACATCGAGAGTAGCAAAATCGTATAGAGTAGCAAAATCATGTAGTGTAGCAAAATCACGTAGTGTAGCAATATCATGTAGAGTAGCAAAAAAGTGGAAATTAGTTTCATGCAGAATATTTACAACACATTCACTTTAACTAGTATTCAATGTACGTACATTTTCAAGTATTCAGAAAGTTTTATCGAAGAGTTATTTCCATTTTAACTTATTAACTTGACATACAACAAAGAATTATCAATTGAGTCAGAACCTAAAAATTAGTGGTCAGATGTGGGTGACTACTAATTTTGGTGATTTAACAAAAGAATGTCTCCACTTCAAAGCATCTCGACTCTCCGCTGGATTATTCAAGTTTTATTTGTAAGTAAGAATTATTAAATGATGAGGAAACTGAGAGCACCTGACCATAGGCTCCAAGTGACAAGGACAATTTGGAATCGCTGTCATACCAATTATTCGTTCCTGGTCGACGACTTCCCTTCCTCTTGATGATCTCTAAGGTTAAATTTTATCCGGAAATAATACGTTATAAATTGATGAACGTATTTCTTGATTACGTCTATTCCTGAAATCGGGTTGCAGACGCTCTGACGATAATTCATTCCACAATCCCACACGAGGAAAAATCTGGGGACTTCTGGTGCCAAAACTGTGAGTCTTGATGAATTCATGCAACCCATCGAGACCTCCTTCATTGCACAATCCCAATTTGTCTGTACGTGTCACAGAATATGTTCTCACAAGTTTTGACTTTGTTCCATAATGTTCGCTTGAAGGCCAAACCACGGTTGACAAAAAGTTCATCCAAATCAGTGACAATAGCCACATTGTATATCCCATTCTTTCATGAAGCCTATCCACTCACCGTAGAATCTGTGTCCATTCAGCGATGAGAGCATTCCATCCAAAACATAAATTCTCCCTTATCAGTACTTCCAATTTCTTCATTACAGAGATGTAATCATAGATAACCTAGTCATCTGTGAGACAAACAACGAGCATACTTGTATGTGTGAATGCATTTGGAAAAAACACGTAAATAAAGAATCCAATCCAATCCAATCCAATCTTCTTCCAAGAAATGTATCACACCTTCGTATTTCTAAAGTACATTCACCTGAAAGTAAAAGTAATAATTGTTTTACTCTATGGTTATCTTAATTAACGTTGCACACAACTAAACATTTCCACTTTCAATACACTTACCTTATTAAACACAAAATGTGCCTTCCACCACTAATGTTGTTTTGCATAGGATCCACCCCGTATTCTGGATCCACCCATTGTTTTCCAATATGTTGACCCAAACGATTTTCCAACGTATAACTCCGGACTTGTTTGAAGAGTGATTGAAGGATATATTTGGAGAATTCCTGTGAAATTGATCTGTTGAATGGCTCCATTCATTTCTGGTGAATAAACATCGTGGAAGAAGATAACCAGAGAGTCATTGATCCCTTGAGCGTCTGCCAAACTTCGAATTAGCAATTCCAAGTACTCGAAACGGAAGTGAACTTGAATGACAACCACAAATGTCGCATTTGTTAGTGGACCGAAGGCAGGATTCGGTTAATAGCGCTAAAAACTCCTTTAAGTGCTAAATGGCAGAAAATCTGCTAAAAAGCTCTAAATAGCGGGAAAGTGCTAGAAATGCTAAAAAGTGCTAAAAACCATAGAAAACGTGATTTTGGCGCGTTTATGATACAATTTCAAATCAAAAGTCTAAATTTTGATATTCAACAAATAAATATAATCTTAAGCACCACGGGCAGTCGAAAAGGTCAACTGTTGGTCAATTTAAGCTCTTGAACGGGTTGGATTAGTTGAGATTAGGTAAGTTTGAATTGCAGAGGGGAAAAGACGTGCGGGAGTGTGGCACAGACTTGACAATATTTCAGAATTCGTAATTGAGATGATCATTATCTCTTTTCAGTTGAAATGGGACGGCCACGCGGCAGTCGGAATAGGAAGCCTTTTAGGTTTTTGAAGAAATATGTCATCCGCCAACTCTTCCAATGACCGCATTGGAAAAAGTCTGATCCGGAAGAAACATTCGGCCAGACAGATCTTGACAGTTGAGGTTTAATATTGCCAACAACAGTGACGGGAAAATCTAATATTAACTTCGGTGTTGTGATCAGTTCTTCTGAGGGTAGAGGCGAAGTGTATGTTCATGAAGACAACTTGGAGTAGTAAATTCAATTTGTTTATTGAGTCAGTGCCAACCATTGAGTCGAGTCAGGGGAAATATTTGGCGATATTTGTATTTCACAGAATTTACAGATGTAACAACTTATGTGAACTTGTCATATTATATCTATGTCTTATAAAAGACGATATTTGAATTAATTGAAAACTTTTACGGTACGAGCGTATATTTATGTGAATACAATATGGCATAAGCCTTTTTTTTATTTATTAATCTCCTCCGCCACTATTACAAATAAAGTTGTTTGAAATGTTTAATCTCATTTGAAGTGAACGGACTGATTTTTGTAGGGTGGTCTGGTTTGATCATCGTATGAACATCGAAAAAACGTCGAACGTACTGTGCATACGGTCCAACTCGTCTCCGTCCAGTATATTCAGGAACGTCCGGAGGAATCCTCTTTCTTGTCAAAGCTCCAGCAGCCCAACTCAACGCTAAATTCTATTTTTAAAATATAATAAACTAAACTATATTATTTTAATTTGACTAAGTTGTCTTGAAAACAAGACCGGGTCTGGTTAATATCACTGAACATCAAATTCAAATTTACCATAATAACAATACGAGCGACATAGCAACGTACATAAACATGTTTTAAGAAATCAATCTCCTTACGTGTGCTGTCTGCACGCGTTCCACATTTTCAGAAAATTAAGAGAAACAAATGAAAGTTAGTTCTGTTGAAGTTACTGTCCTCGTTCTGGAACTCGAATTCGTTTCTGCAATTCTCTCCCTTGTACTGTTTTCCACTCAATCCTGTCAAAGATTTGAGTTGAATTCCAGCTCCCAACAGGACTCCGCCTCGTTGGGCGCCTACTCTATATGATTTCTCATTGACTTTTTGGAGTATTTAGTTTTTAGCGCTTTTTAGCATTTTTTACAATAATTTATATCGCTATTTAGCACTTTTTAGCAAATGCTAAAAAGCGCTAACTGCTAGAGAATCCTGACCGAAGGTCTCGGAGTTGTAAATCCATTGATCCAGGTTGGAAGTGTTGATTAATTTGAGAATATCATTCCTTTCTTCCAGGCTCAAATTCCCCCGATCGGGGATTCCACTCACAGGGGGAAACTCAGGTTTTATTAACATTGAAGAGTTCTTTGGGCGCATTGGTAAAATTCACTTGGTGGGTGTCTAATCAATGGACTCAATAAGTCATGTTTTTCGGAAAAATTCATATAATACAAGTAGAAACACAGGGACACTATTATAATTCCGAGTACAAATTTCTGGCGCCCATGATGTGATGACATGATTCAAAATCAACTCGCGGTAGTTGACTTTTCGATGGGTTCGCTGGACGAAGACCGCCTCAGTGTGGTACTTTATGTCGACAGAGTTCCCACGACTACAATTATGACTGACAAAGGAACGTGCGGTAATCAGTCGGTTGATAAGTGACCAATTGTTGCAACAAAGCTAATTATTTTATGAATGTGGCGAAAGTAGGCTGTAATGGGTCAGAGAAGAAGGAGCAATCGGTTTTGTTTTAAGTGTTGAACTTAATCAACACTGTCTTATCAAATCCGACGCCATGCAAAATAATTGTTGAATACACCACAGGAATGTTGACATGTTGACGAATAGTTTTTAGTTTTACAGACAGCAACGCGTTTCGAATTCTTCGTCAGGCTAATCTAATTCACAACAAATATGCATGGAGTTAATTAAAACCGTAGTAAAATAAAAATTACCTGCAAAATAAATTGTAATAATTGTACTATGATTGTAACCGTGAGATCTGTTTGCCCACTATTTGTATGATAATTGTAGAATATTTTAGGAAAGTCATAAAAGTTGGAAAAAGTCGTGACTGGAATCGAAGAATAATCGTTAGTGCAATCACGAGAAATCTCTTTACAGTATTATGAAGAAACCAATGATACAATAACAATAAAAGCTACTGCTTTCCACATTTAAATTTCAGTTAATATAAAATTTAGAATATTACCTGTGTATTTGTAAATATTAGTCCAGTAATAAAATTCACTTCCATCTGTCAAATCAATAAACCTTTTAATATATGGAGTCACTCGATTTGACAATAGTATAATTATGACGTCTACAATGGAACGTGCCCTATATGTCATGGTGGACTGGAAGTATAGGAATGGATGGCGTTTCTTACAGACACAGCCGTCGACCGTGACCTACATAATACCATAAATATGTACATCCCGCCACAATAGTCATGACCAAATCTCTGTCCATATATCCATATATCCATATATCCGGGGATTCGCTGCACAGCAAAAACTGCTGAACCGAATGAAATAATTTTTGTATTTAATACCCTCATTAATTGACATAGCCGAGGCCGAATCAAACCGTAGTACTTTTGTCAGGCAAACTGGAGGTAATATAATCAGGACTGGGTTTGACGATGAGACTGGAAGTTAGTATGAATGGAGAGGCCAGTAGCTGTGTCAATTCCAAACAGTCCATATCAAGTATGAATAGCGTGGCACAAACCAACTCTGCTCCAATTCAAAACTACCCAGCTCACCTGTCCCCCGTGTGTCCTTCCCATACATATACCCAGCTTACTGACCAAGTGTGGATGGGATAGGTCAGTCCATTTGGTCCTGAGAAGATTACTCAACTCAGGCTATACGGGAAAAACCCAATGAGAAAAACCGTATATACTTCACGTCACCCATCTATGGCCAGCCGCAGATTTATCTGCATAACCTGCAGAGTGGCTTGTACACGAGTACCCCTGTGAGATGATGGCGAATGAAATAATTTTTATATTGGCAGATCTAAAATTAAATGATCTGAGTATGTGAAGATTTTCAAAAAAAAATCAAAATTTGAACTTTTTTTGAATTTAAATACGGTAGAATAGAAGCAGCACATGCTCACCTTATGTTAGAGAGAAATAATTTTTGGATGGATGAGTAATTCGTGGAAAAGTTTGAACAAACATTGTTCACTGTTGACAACTACCATGATTACACTTCGTCTCAATTCAATTCTAAAAATTTGGATTTTCAACTTCGCGCGCTTTCACCTGATTGGTTTTCGCGTGACCGAGACTAGGATTGAGAATTGAGATTTTGAGAACGAAAATTGAAATCCAATCCACAATCTGTCATTCGTCATACAGTCAAAGTGTGGAAGTCCAGTCTGAGCTAACTCCACCAAAATTATTAAGTCAGAAGCCGAAGGGGTTGGTCTTGCTATTCGTGGTGTTCGTCACTTAGTCAGCATCCTCATCCTCAGTCAACTCCGGCGTCCCCGGAAGGTCTCAAGGTCAAAGTTCATTAAGTGGTGAGATATTTTAATTTTACAATTTTTAAAAATATGATGAAGTGTCAATTTCCTCCCGTTCCATTACACTTTTGGATGAATTGAGGATTTTGACGGTTTCTCATGTCAAAATGCACTCTGACTTTTCAGAGTCAATTTGTACTCCTTCTTGGACGAGTTGTGGTCATTGTCATCATCCTTATCTTCAGTCAACTCCGGCGTCCCCGGAAGGTCTCAAAGTCAAAATTCATCAAGTGGTGAGATATTTTTTCAATTCAACAATTTTTAAAAATATGAGGAACTGTCAATTTCCTCCTGTTCCATTACACTTTGGGATGAAAGGGAGGATTTTGACGGTTTCTCATGTCAAAATTTACTCTGACTTTTCAGAGTCAATTTGTACTACTTCTTTGACGAGTCGTGGTCATTGTCATCATCATCATCCTCAGTCAACTCCGGCATCCCCAATAAATCAGAGACCATATCGTGTTTTGTATGCAGAAAGAACCAAGATTAAAGAGATTGTTGATGAGTATGTAAACCAAGGTGTGGTAGTTCCAAGTTGTTCACCATTTGCAGCCACCGTAGTGTTGGCTAAACAAGAAGGCAAGTCCCGTCCATGTATTGATCTGAGAAAATTGAATTTAATTACCAAAGCAGACAGTTATCCGATTCCAAGAATGGACGATATTTTTGATAGACTAGTCGGATGTTCATTTTTCACTACATTAGACGGTAATCAAGGTTATCATCAAGTCAGAATTGCCGAGGAGGATCAAGAAAAGACAGCTTTTATTACACCAGATGGGAAGTACGAATTCAAGAGGATGTGCTTTGGACTGAAGACTGCTCCAAGTACATTTCAGAGGTTGATGGACAGAGTGTTGCAGAATCTCAAGTAGACAATTGCCTTAGTTTATTTAGACGACATAATTATTCCATCCAAGACATTCGATGAGCAATTGGTACGAGTTGAGTTAGTCCTTGAAGCAATGAAGTAAGCCAAGATGACTTTAAAACCCCAGAAGTGTGAGTTCGCATCGAAGAGAGTGAAGCTTCTTGGACATTATGTGTCTGAAAACGGTATAGAGACGAATCCCGTGAAGATTGCTGCAGTAAAATAAATGCCTGTTCCGAAGAATAAGACAGATGTTCGAGCATTCGTGGCATTGTGTGGTTTTTACCGAAGATTTGTACCAAAGTTCTCTCACATTGCGGTCCCATTACATGCGTTAACCTCGAAGAAAGAACCTTTCGTTTGGACTGCAGAAGCACAACGTGCATTTCAGACCCTGAAGGACAGATTAATTTCTGCTCCGATCATGGCCCATCATGACCCGGAGGCCGAAACGGAACTTCACACGGACGCAAGCATACAAGGTTTGGGAGCCTTGTCGGATATGGGGGAAAATAATTAATGAAAAACACTTCACTTTGTATTGAGAAGTAATAATTTTTAATTATCAATTTCCCATTGGTTCAACTAGTGTTTATTTTTTAAGGGGATGGAGAACTCCTAATTCCCAAAAATAAGCTAAAAGGAAATAAGGAGGCGTGAAGAGTTTTTGTTGTTACGTAGTCTTTTTATTTAACAAACGTAATGTGTCTTTGGTATGGTATCGTAGAAGTATTTACTACAGTGTGATTGACTGTAGGGCTTGAGACCCGAAGGTCCTAACTCTTCGAGAGGAGATTGACAAGTAGACCCAGAGGTCTTGCCTCCTTGAGTGGAGAAATACGAGTGAAGTCTTCTCGGTAAAACTCCGTATATTATAGCATTTTTATGTCATACAAAATATTTTATAACATTATTCATTACATAAATAATACATATAATTAACAATAAGTACATATTATTCCTTAGCATGCACTAAACACACTACAGCTTTGAACTCAGATAACCTTGAACTGAACTCATGTAAGTCCAAATGGACTCATATTTTCTCAGCGCTTTTATGGCTGGTCGTTCACTTATAATTTTTGAACATTCTCCCATCTTAATTATTTATGATTATAAAATAAAGGAAGAAAATATAAATAACATTATTGTGTGTAGATTCTGGTGCAGTATTAAATTACCAATGAACAAACAGCATTTAGTTTGACCAATTACCAGAAGTCAATCGTTGTCTATTTGAAAGACGAACGACTTTATGAGCTGTCCTGAATATGAACAGACTTGTTGGGATTGACTTTTCTCAAACCCGAGATATTGAACGTTAGGAAGTTAACATAAACTAAACCGTAAACTTTTAACGGTTGTCGCTGCCCTCCTATCTATTTTAAAATAAACTTCGGTTCATTCCTGGCTGGCCCATTTTGACCATATGCTCCCATCTATTCTAAAGTGTACCTGCTTTGGGGTACGTAAGATGTGGGGTGACTTGATGCTGGTCTCTAATGACCTACGCTCCCATCTGTCTAACCATGCTACCTCTTATGAGATAATTATAGACATAGGGTTAATTCAGAATCCATGTATTCTCGATGGATCTCATGTGTCATTCCATTGGAAGAATGACTGATTGTGTTCCATAGTGGAATTCTGTACTTGGCTTTGGCCAAGATTCTGTGTGTTATAATAAATATTACGTCCTGTATGAAGATACAAACAGATAAAGAAGAATGAAGCTCCATTTGCGTGAAGAATTCGTATTAATCACCCATTATTTACATCTCGTATAATATGTGTGACACTATTAAAGGCTGTTGAAATATCTGATGTATAATGTATTGCTAAGAATAAACCTGTGATAATTTGAGTTATTAAGCATAAACCTAATAAACAGTCGCGCCTGGGTGACAGCCCGTGGAAATAGTATTGAGGGAGTGGTTAAGAGGCTGTAGAAAGTGGTTGAGATGGTGTGGAAAGTGGTAGAGTGGAAGTATTGCATTTGGTTTATAGAGTGATAATGTAGGTGATAGTTGAT
>JAQFYE010005824.1:0-11466 GCA_034694305.1 Protaphorura glebata | reverse complement strand
GAGTGAATCGATTTATCCGGGTAGGGAAATTGTATTCATTCAACTTGTTGAAAATTGACATTAGGGTTTTCGTTGATTGGTGTTGGAAACCAGGAGTGCTATTCGACAAAGTGTACTTTTCTGAAAACACCGCTGCTGCTGTTATTTGCGGTCAAGCCCAAATGTTGTATTGGATTTTAAAATATTAGACTTATTGAATACTTTTAACATTTACACATCGTATATCAAATGGAGGGAGTAGAAGTAACAAATGAAAAATAATACACATCTGGAGGTATATCTATATATATCTATCTTTGCAACCCCACCGCCCATGCTCAAATTAGTTGATCATACGCAATCTTTGATTTGCATTGACCTTTGCATTGATCTTTGATCTTTGATTTGGGTCTTTGAATTATTGTACATCCGAAGAAAGGAGACGAAGTTTACAATAACGATAGTATGTTTGAATGCTTTGGAATATCACGTTAATAAAGAAACCTAACATAACCAAACAAACCGAGACGACTTTCACCTTCACATTATTTTGCAGTCTCGTTTACAGCCTGTACTGGATAAGAAAAAGGTACGTCTAAGTCTTAAAGTTGACAAAGTACTAACAGTTTTGCTTATTTACATGAACGTCCATTCCACTGATCAATTTTTTAAATTGGGCGACTCATTTGACAGCACAGTTGATTGAAGCGATCAACGTTAGAGTATTAGTTGGACTAGTTGGACGCTGTGTTGATTTTGGGTTTCTTGTGAGACAAATTATCCAATAATTTACTAGTCATTTTCCTAGGCCATGTGATTAAAATTAGGGTAATAAAACCTTGAGTCTGTTAAAAGTTAACGATTAATCGTTGTGGGCTTTGTCTCGTGTGTAATTGCGTGCGATTTTTGAAGTCAAGTGTCATTTCTGGAGGGGCCAGAACGAGTGAACGTATCATAATATGGTAATTGGACATAAACCTCACGCAGGGCTACCAGACGTCCCGGTTTTTCCGGGATCGTCACGGTTTTGAATTCCTGTCCCGGTGTCCCGAAAATGTTCCGGTTTTGAACAATTTGTCCCGAAAATACCGCTATTTTCACCAGCACAGGTGAAATGCTTTTTATAGCTCTGATTACCCCATTCTGCGAAAATTATCTAATGATATTAACGATGTTTTCCTCGCGATTATTGATTTCATCAAAATATTTCAATCGAATTCCCAATGTCTTGTTTTTTTTTATCTTGCTAATGAAAGTTGCGAAATCCTATATATTTAGGTGCTTCTCTCCAAAAACAACTTTTACTTGCAACCTACGGTTGATTTCTCCAGAAAAAAATTGGCCTCCGGCGGCCGCTCCGTGGGAACTGCGCTTTCACGCGCTGACTTCCCTTACGTGCATACGTACTACCAATTCAATGTAAAAAGAATAAAGTTCGAAAAGTAATTCTGTGTACCTAGATTAAAATGAGATATTTTGGGCGTCCTGGTTTCTGATTTCCGAAAAATGTTAGGCCTGACCTAACGGATTTTGGATCTGTGTATGTAAGTCCATAGCCTATGTCCCAGTGAAAGTATTTTTAGACTAGTTCTGTGCCGTGCTGGACTGACCAAATTCCTACGCGACACGATAAATACACAGGGGGAATGTGGAATGACATACACTATGAGATCACCTTAGGGAAAAAATTGAGGTCATTCATGACCTCTGAACCTTTTTTCTACTTCTCGATGGAAACTATTTCGGCGAGGTTATTTTTCAAATTGAGGTTACGTTAGCCAGAATTTTATCCGAAAGTAACGCTATAATATAATTCTGAAATTACGATTTGAGATTATTCCCGGAGGTACAGCGTTTAAAGTCACTAAGTTCTCACTGCCCCACCCTGTCCATTCAACTTGCTAAGGTCCTCTAACAGTTCAGAGAATTCTTCAGAGCTCTGATTCATTCCGAAGAATTTGGAGAGATCTTTCACACTTGAAAACTAGTGACGTCAAAGTTGAAAACGTTTATCTTTGCTAATTTAGAAGAAGCTTCA
The DNA here is from genome assembly GCA_034694305.1 of Protaphorura glebata. Lineage (NCBI taxonomy): Eukaryota > Metazoa > Arthropoda > Collembola > Poduromorpha > Onychiuridae > Protaphorura > Protaphorura glebata. The sequence continues at coordinate 9,449 of JAQFYE010005824.1, read as the reverse complement.
TTTGTGACTAAGACACGCGCAGTCTCTCTAAATAGAAGTGAGAGTTTTGTACTTGTTCATATTTATAGAAACAATAACGGGATAATTTGAAGAAAAGGCACAAAAGGAAAGTTTTGATTACGCTGAGTAAGATATTAGGTAGGAAGTAACCTTAAAGTTTTAATGAACATGGCTGACGATGCGATGGCGTCATGTATTTCTATTTAAAAATTGCAGACGTTCAAACTCTTCTCGTTACGTCTTTGTTCCTCCTTGGAACGGTTGGGGAGTGAGAAATACGCTTTCATGATAGCATGTAAACTGAACAGAAACTTTCTCCGATTCTAGTAAGAGAAATTCTCCTCGGCGGTGTCGGCAGGTATCGAGTGATCCGAACCGGGAGAGTAGACAGAAACAATTTGACTCAGCGCATGAGCTTTATTTTAACTTCAATCCGAAATTCAGAGTGAAATCACCTTGACAATTTTTCAAAGTTTAACTCAATTTCTTAAATTTCTTATTTGGTGCAAGTGAAAGCATTTATTCCCTTGCAACGTGTTGTTCACTCAAAACTCCATAGCGAAAAGAATTGAAGGATCTTTGCAGCAATCGGAAGAGAATATACATATCTGAGGCCGTTAACCCGAATCCCGACAATTAATCGTCGACAACGTGAGCCAGGTATGAAATTATTTTAACTTTTTGATAACACATTACCCTACGAAAAGTATGTGAAGCCACGGACTTAACAAATTACCTCGCCATTGCCAGTGATAGATAATATAATTTGTATCTACAAAGTAAAAACTCTTTGACATTTAAGATTAGGCTGAAACGATCCATCTCAAATATTCTGGAAAGGAATAAAAAGGTTTCGCCGGTAGATCCAAAAATTATTCCTTAATTCATCTTTGTGAAGATTTCAATATTTATGCTCAACGGACCTGATTCAAAAATGTCTGGCCAAGTGAATAAAACTTTTATTTTCCGGCAAATTGGCAATATTTTACAAATGAAATGTATTTTTCTTGTTAGATCAATACTCCCTATCCAATAAGTCGCTCGAAGGTGAAGGCAAGTTTATGATTTGAATTAGTGAAAGTGGATTTCACTTTTGAGATAACAACGTAATAGTTGTTTTTAGCCTTTCGCAAATTAGGTTTGCGGTTACAGATGAACATAACCAGAGCCACATAGCATAGTAGTACATACGACAGTATACTAGGAGCATGTGGTCCTTTTGCTGTCTGTTGGGGCGTGGTTCGATTCCCTGGACTTGGTATATCTCAGCCCGCCTTTAATATACTAACTAAGAGGTTTTCACCCTGCGTATGCTTTCCCTTTTCTTATCTTATTTTATTCCACAGCAGTCGAGATTAAAATGTTTTATTAAATTATTCTGCTTTAAGATAAAGAAAAATAAATATTGACATTCACGTGCAACAACCATGGAGGGAACTTTCATCGAATGCTTCCCCAATTTCATTTTCGTTGACCTCGACCTAGTAACGTTATCCGAGCAGCTCAAACGAATTCTGAAATTGGGAGTTCTTCAGGCGAATCTATAATTATATTGTGTGCGTGTGTGGTCCATTCTCCTCTCCCCACACAATTTCTTCGATACACCCTTTGACCGGATCTTGACGAAGATTTCTCCCATCCAGTATGGAATTTAGAATCTTTGGCAAATAGAGCTAGAGCTAGGCTAGGGTGAAAGTGTGTTTAATAGGTGTGCTTCCATTTTTTCATCCGCTAATCGGACTGCATCGTTTTCAGCATTTCTCCACATTTCTCCCGATTAAGTGTTCAATACTAAATCAAAACTAATATCTTTGAGTGTGTCGTCGAGTTTGAAGCACTTGGCCATTTCTATCGTCGCCGCTCTCACAAGACATATTTCAATTTCAAAGGAAAACTTCTGGTTTTCGTCATTTGGAACGAGTCTTGTAAATTCGTATTTGTTGGTGGTAATTTTAAACGAATTAGTAGCAGCCATACCTATATTTCCTAGTCAAAAGCAAATGCACCAGTGTTTTGCCATGAAATTTTGTTATCTTGCAATATCAATTCCTGCTTTCGTGTAATTGGTTTTAATGAAATTGTACTATCGGATAACACGTGCATGAGTTAAGAATAAATGAGCACTCAGAAGGCAATCCGTACAGCTATACTTATAACGAGTACACACGATTACCCTGATTGACGATTGCATGGGAACTAGTGCAGGTGTTTAAATAAAATGTACACAATTTTCCTCATGATTAATAAAAATTAGCTGGAATGGAAATTTTTTGGCCTTAGGTAAGAGGAAAGATCATTTCCATTTCGATGTGAATACCGCATATCGCTCCAATATTTTTATGAATCCCATACTGCCCATTTACTTGGGGTTAACATAAAAATATACAATTACAACGCAGGCAGAAAAGATGCCAAGAAATATTACAATGTTTTTGCATATTTCCACACTACGTAAGTATAGCTTTGCTCTTGTAGTACATGTGTGTCCCACATGTACGCACACTTAAAATTGTCAACTTTGTACTGTCAGCCGTATTCCAAATAAAAAAAAACAACCAATCATAAGGAAATGAATTTGGTGAAGAAAATAGTACAAGTAGTGGATACAACTCATACCCCCTTTCTGACATATCTATGACTGGTCAGTGGCTTGTGTTCGGTGAAGATTTCTTTGAATTTCGGACATGACAGGTTAATTTGTATTTGAGTGTTAGTAATTTAAAAACTACAGTCGTATTAAATGCGTAGCATTCAATTACTTGATCAATTATCTCAATTGATGATATGAAAAGTTGGCTCCTTAGACATAGATCCACAATCTGATCAGCATACTTCGAGCGTTCATATTTGATCTGAGCTTTTCTCAAAATGTTTACATCTGCTAGATATTGTCATATCTTATGTCTGTCATATTCGCCTATTCAGAAATTTTGACTCCGTCCGTTCAGATTTTCATACATTGGTTGAACCGTTAGATATTATCAGATATCCGTAACACTATCGGATATCTGACAATATATTCATCAAAATCTGACAGTATGAGCAGATTTATTTAACGGGGTACATAACCCCCACACACCAACCCTTTGGCAGAATTCGGTAAGCATGGAAAGCAGCCAAATCTAAAAACCCATCAAAAGCAAATTCACATGTTGTCCATCCCCGAACCGAATATTACAGTTTCATTTCTCATAAGGAAGGAATAGTGGAAATGTTGATTGTTTTGAAAAAATTGTTTTTGTTCTAAGAAAAATTGGTCCAATTTACTTCCCAAAAATTTCTACGACGATACGTGGATACGGCTTGTAAGTATTGGTATTATTTTTCAGGGGCGCGTGTGACCGTGGCATGCACGTTTTAATATAAACTTAATATTTGATAACATTGCAGGTGATAAGCATACGCCAGTATTGTTTCAAGGTACTGTGTGGATGTACTGGCCTTGTTGTATGAGTTAACCACCATCTGGTTCTGGATAAGTCGTGTGGTGTGATTTACACCAATCATATACACTTCCAAATGGTTGTCTGACGAATCGGAAACCTATCAAATTGGGAGGGGGATATGTTATGATATGTTATGTTATTTAACAATATTGTATAATGTAAGTGTGTTAACTTTTTGTATCCCAGGTGTTGTGTTGGGAGGAATGAAGTAAAGTAAAGGAGCCCAGTTTCCACTTTGAAGTTTGCTACATGAGTACATGGGATTCTGATTCTGATATTACGAACAATATGAGTATTCCAAATGGAGTTTCAGAGAAATCCTTACACAGAAAACCATCCTCAGACAGTGGCAACTCAGAAGTGCCGCGTGAGCATAATTTTGAATTTGACCCTCCTGTCAAAAACAATAATTGTGTCCCAAGTAATAGTAGTAGTTGTAGTGTTTTTAAAATGAAATTCAATATGCTTGATGCAGCTATGCCATGGTTCGGCATGGACATTGGGGGTACCCTCACAAAACTTGTGTACTTTGAGCCTACCGACATAACGCCGGATGAAGAAGACTGCGAAGTGGAGACCTTAAAGAACATTCGAAGATATTTAACAAATAATTCGGCCTATGGCAGCACTGGTCATCGTGATATTCACCTTCAGGTACAATTTGTACAGATGTTCAGACCCAATCGGTATGCTCGGATTTTTCCAATGTGCTTGTTGATGCGATGCCGATTTGACTGCCACCCCGAAGTAAAGTGATTGAGAGATTATGACATAAATCGCAGTCATGGCGCATTTGAAATAATTCAGGAGCTTATCTACAACAGTTTCAATGAAGTAATAATATTTGACATTATTATTTTAGATGGACAAAGGAATGATTGGTGGCCGAATAGGAAGCTTACACTTTATCCGGTTTCCAACGTCCGAAATGCTAAACTTTTTAGAACTAGCCAAATCAAAAGGGATGGCCACTCTGAGTAGCACGGTGTGCGCGACTGGAGGAGGGGCCTACAAATTTGAGAAACAGTTTCTAGATGTAAATTACGTGATAAACCCTAGTGATATCTATAATGTTTGGAAATTTGTATTGCAGCAGTTTAAAGTCCTCAATATTCTTCCATTGCAGGAAGTTAACATGAAGCTCCACAAATTTGATGAGCTGGACTCGCTGATTCGTGGCTTAGAATTCATAGATGCCTATAATATCAGAGAGTGTTACTACTGGAAATGCCCGAAAGATGACACCCGTAGCGAAAAGGTGCCGTTTGATTTTAGCAATCCTTACCCATTCATGGTGAGCAGAAAACTGTTGTCTATTTATTTGATCAAGGCGTACAGTAAATTTTATCTAATAAGGTTAATTTCTTTTCATAGGTTGTTAATGTAGGATCAGGTGTGAGCATACTAGCCGTAACTGGACCTGGTCAATATCGACGTGTTACCGGTACAAGGTAATCGTATATTGGAATTTTTGTTTTATTAATAAATACACCAAATCAACTAAATGTACTATTTTTGATTTAATTAGCTTGGGAGGTGGAACGTTTCTTGGTCTTTGTTCCTTATTGACTGGTTGTTCGAGCTTTGAGGAAGCTATCGAATTGGCAACTAATGGTGACAACACTAAAGTGGACAAATTAGTCAAAGATATTTATGGTGGAGATTATGGGAAGTTTGATCTGACAGGGGATGTAGTTGCGGCTAGGTTAGTAACTTCCGGAAAGCTTATTTCCGGGAGCCCTCCTCCTACTCCGTAGGATCAAATCAAACAGAATAGTGATATAACATTTTTCATATAAATTTAATTCGGAGACAGCATTACACGCTCCTTTATTGATAAGTAGAAATACCGCAAAATATTTTACCTCCACATTTTTCTCAGCTGACGTTTTAAACTGTGCCAACTTTTTGATACAGTATTCAGAACACAAATATTTTAAATTGGATTCCTATTTTGGGATTATTACCAGATATAAAAATAGCTTGTTAAAATTTTTGTCTTTCTATCACATTTTTTTGGTATTTACTTTTCGGCGAGAGCTTTCTTGTATATAATAATTTGAATACGTTACTGACACTGATAACGCCCGTCTAAATTTTAGTTTTGGCCAAATGATGTCCAATGAAAGGAGGGCAACCGTGTCTAAAGAGGATTTGGCCAGATCCACTCTCGTGACTATCACTAATAACATTGGGTCCATTGCAAGGATGTGTGCTGTCAATGAGGGAATTGAAAGAGTAAGAACATGCCGAACGATGTATTACCAAATAACTATCTGTATATAGATTCTAAATTCGATAGCTAATTTTGTAAAATTTCTTTCAGGTGGTTTTCATTGGAAATTTCCTTCGTGTGAACACAATTTCGATGAGACTGCTGTCCTATGCTATGGACTATTGGTCCAAAGGATCTCTTAAAGCTCTATTCCTTGAACACGAGGTAAATATATAATGGACGTTTAAGCGGGTCTGATATGTACGGAATAAAATCAAGTCGAAAAATACTTCTCCCCAAGAATTTGTGGAGTAGCTAATTCTCAGTTTGGATCTTTAATTAGGGGTACTTTGGAGCAGTTGGTTGTCTACTCGAACTTATGAGGAACGCCTAATCCACAACTTAAACATCGCGTCAACATGATTTTCGATAAAAAACTATTCCCAAAGATATTCAGGAACAACTGTGATAGTTGAGAAGAATCTTTTGAAATGAATTTTGAGTATGTATTTGAGTTGACAAACTCCGCCTCTACATTATCTGTGGTAGTACCTAGACGTGTAGAGATGCACTCCACTTAAAAAATATTCGTTTCATGTTTTTAAATATATATTTTTGAATAACCGAGAATTCATCTCATTCTCGTTGGTAACATTCTATCATACATACATACATCACACCAAAAGGCAGTTATAGAGTACTCATATTTTGTGTCCTAATCTTCCTAATTCCAAGACGGTGTTAATTAGGTGTGGCCGCATGTAAATTTGAAATAGGTATACTTATTTGACATTATGTTTGTTTAACTATTTTATTCCAACAAAATTGAACCTCTGAAGACCTTGGAAGCAAAACAGGCGATACAAATATACTTGTACTCAGAGGTTAAATTATATTTGACAAATTACACGAAATGAGATTATGAATAATTATCGCCAGACTTTCAGTTTCCGTTCCGTCCAAACAAGTCCACATCCATGGCCATATTATTTGGGTTTACGATTAGAAGTTTCAGAAAATTACTGAAACTGTCGAAGAAAGATTTAATTTGAGTTATCCTCTAGTCTTAGGGCATCACGAATGTTCAAGAAAATGAATCTGAATGTAAGATGCTTCTGTGAATCTTTAAAAGATAATCGTATCAGCAGCTTGTAGTTCTGCCTATTTTTATTGTTAACTCCAACCGTTAAAATATATTTAATCCTGTTTTGAATTTCACTGAGGGGAACCAATAAAAATGAACAAACTTTTTACGTGAAACAATTCGTTGTAATTCGAATTTTTTACTACGACGGTTTTTGTGAAATAATTTTAGTAATACTTATACATACTTTATGTGATTACTGTGGCTGCTACTCAGGTGATAAGTACTCTAAATATTTCATTATAATCTTCCACAAAGACTTTGCTATTTTTATATAATTCACGTAGGTAGAGGTCATATGACGATTCAGTCAGGCAGATATCCGAACTGAGTACTGGTGGGTAAAAGTAGTATATAGTTTATAGACTCTTGACCGCTACCGCTATCAATTCAGTTTGAACACTGGATCCCCGGTTGTTAAATTTTAAATGTGCCATTTGTACGTGCGTCTATGACCCATGGCAGAATTAAAATGTTTTTCATCAGGTTCCTTACATAAAAAAGTCTATCTGTTTAGCTATAATGTCTCTTCAGTGATATATTTCGGGCTTCAGATTAGATTTAGGAAAGCCGATTAGTTTAGTTATCATGTCGTGCAAATGAAATATTTTGCAATTCAGACTGGCCACAATACAATATTTCGTGATCTATGGGATATACTGTCGTTTGGACAGGTTACTACTTTGTAGTTGGATATTCTGTCCTTCGTGCTGGATTATTTGTCATGGAAAATTTCTCGTTCAAAGCTGGACATTCCATACTCCCGTGTTTTTAAAGTGTCACGGAATATTTTGGATTTCCGGACATCCTACTTACTCTATACACTCAGGCGAGATTTCAAGTTTTTTATGAAATTGCGTGTATTAAATGGTCACTTAGGTGCGGGGTTTTCTGCTATTGTCGCGCACATTCTTCAAAACTTTTCAGTAAACTCATTTTGGGACACAAAATTCAGGAGCGCAACTTCTCAACTCTCCAAAATGCAAACTTAGTTTTGTACTCTAAAGAGATAAGTCCACAAGCTCTGTATCAAAATTTGATTTCATCGGGTCCAGCGTGCATAAGAATTGGCTACAATCCTTTGATACAGATACGAATGGCATGAGAATTCAACTCTTACTCCTCTTTAACTATCGTATTCCCACCGATCGATTGGCGACATATTAGGATCCACATATAATATAAAAACATTGTCTACACTAAAAATAAAATAAAAATGTCTTTGCTCTTCTTCCACCCTGAAGGTCGCTTTCTTGTGGTGCCCAAGTGCCATCCGGAATGCCGCCGACAGCTCTGGTGAAACTAGATTCGCCTGCCCAACAAAAGAATTTAGTTCCTTCCTGTCAGAAAGAATTTAAGAGGAAAGTTTTTCCAATTGTATTCACTTGTTTTCGAATTGGAGTGCATTAAGGATTTGCGTTCGCATCCACTCGGGATGTTCAGTGTTACTGATTCCGAATACTTTGCAAAGTATTTTGTACACGCCAATCTTAGTTCTTTCAGTTCTAAAGCACAACGGAGGAAATACAATTCTCAGCAAGTTATATCGCTAATGCATTTCAAGGATTTTTCCACTGTGTTCAGCATATGTTCAGCTTGACTTGAGTGTCTCCATATACAGGAAAGATAAAAAATACGATTATTGATCGTGATCTATTGAATGGATACTACTGCATGGTAGCATGGTCTCTGATGAATCAATTTTCTCAATTGTTGTGAGGAATGCTTTAGAAGACTAAAAGACTCAAACACGAACTAACAAATCGTCCACAAAGGTTCAAGCCTTCGCTCACCTCTTATATACAATACAATTGATTTAGCATTTTCTTACAACCTTACACCAGGACCATGGTGTCCTTATAATATTACATTCTGGAAAAAGTGGTTTAGGTAATTCAACGTCCAAAAATATACTAATTTAGTTTGCTAGTTGGTTAGCGCGAACGTATATTCTGATACATTCTACACATCTCCATTTGAGGAATTCATCATGTGCCTATAATTTAATAAACTGACGCTGGATTGATATCCTGATAAATTAAGACTTCGGATCAATTTTTGAAGGAAAAATGATTCCACGAATTAGAGCGAGCGAGCGAGCGAATTTTTATTTGACTGGGGGACTTAGAAGAGAATTTATATTATATACGAGATGTCGAAGAGTATTAACAGAAATCTGAAATAATCGTAAAAATCCCATTATTAGCCCGTGGACAATGTCCCGTAGAGGGCTTATAAAATTGTCCTTTCCGTAACGGACAGACAGACATCTCCACCACCCCCTCTCCATTCCACATACATTAAAGCAAAATGAATTCCTAAACGTAATCTAACCTATGTTAAATGTCCGTAACGGACAGACGGACATCTCCACCACCCTCTCTCCATCCCACATACAGATACAACATTAGGGGGCGATATCTCTATAACGTTACCATCCGTTTAACATTAGGGGGCGATATCTCTCTAACGTTACCGTCTGTTTAACATTAAGGGGCGATATCTCTATAACGTTACCATCTGTTTACCAATAGGGGCCGATATCTTCCTAACGTTAGGGGGCGATGTCTCCCTAACGTTACCATCTGTTTAACACTAGGGGGCGATATCTCCCTGACGTTACCATCTGTTTAACATTAGGGGG
>JAQFYE010005823.1:0-11469 GCA_034694305.1 Protaphorura glebata | reverse complement strand
ACGAAATATTACATAGGAACTAAATTGGAACTCAGTTCCATTCAGTTCCTACCGTCAATAGTTCCAGTTCCAGTTCCTCATCAAAGAATAAAATAGTTCTAGTTCTAGTTCTAGTTCCAACTTAATTGCAATTCTAGTATAGTTCCAGGAACTGGAACTGGAACTGAAATTAGGAACTCAGTTCCATGTGGAACTGAAACAACACTACATCCGTAGTATATGTATAAACTCCTGGTACTCCTGGACTCTGGCCACACCCGAACTGTAAATAACCCACATCGTTGACATTGAACTTGTCTGCAACACTCATTTAGTTATTGAGGCGAGTCTGTAGTATAGTTGAAGTGGTCAAAGTTCCATTTGTCTTGTAATATTCAATGAGACGGTTTGATATTACACATTTAGGGTGACTCCAACATAAAGTCATTATTTGCCACAACTTTTATCGTTAGGTATACTATGAGATATGAGGAGAGGACACTGATTTTGAACAATCTACCAAACTCTAAACATTCAAAAAAACAAAAGAATATGAACCACCGTGTATTGTATCGAAAGGTCGGGATATGAGTCAGGGTCAGGGTGATTAATAGATACAATCTCCGCCATTGTATTTGAGGATATAAAATATAACGGATATCCTTCAGGACGCAAAATATTTCAGTATTTCTCAATGAAGAATTCGAAATGTGCCAAGCGAGCCAGAAATAAATAAACACAAAATATTAAAAATTGTTAGAATTGAAGTAAGTTGGCGTCAGTTCGGGTACTGTGGTGTGTAATGCTGCGTAGAATTAACCACACATTGCAAATTCTGCGTAAATTTTTTATCAACGGATTCTTTCAATGATCAAAGGGAATCAACAAACCCTTCAACAATATGGGAAATAACGTAACCATGTTGGAATATGAATCCCAAAGCCAAGTATTATTGACCTGGGTTTTCTCACATGCGTACGGTGTGGCTTTCAGATGTCATCGTTGTTACTAATCTCTAACACCGACTACCTCAGCATTTATGATTCCTGAAATGCAAATATATCGAACTTGCTTTATTAGCTAGGCTGTAGTGGTGGTAGCTGGTAAGTGATCATTTTTCGGTCGACTGGACGGTAACGATTTACACTTTATAGGGTAAGTCATTTGTGATATAAAGTGCGTGTTCTTTCAAAAAAATGAATCGTCCATATCAGGATACAGGACTACTTCGGGTAAGGAGATTGTATGTGTAGCAGTTTTTGCCGCCAAACTCTACTCGATGTCGTAATGTATTAGCTTACCGGGGACCACACTCCGTCTTTTATAAGACCGCTGCAGATGTTTCGATCAAAATAGTTTAGCATGGAGATATAAAAGTGGACTTGTATGAAAGCTATCGTACTCAAAATCTTACGAGAAATCCGAATCTGAAGGAATTTTTCAGATCGGATAAGTACTTCTTGAGAAAACCGGAAGTACCGCGCAGGAAATATTTACATACGCTCCTGTACATTTTCCGATCAAAATAGTGTGTTATGAAGTTTCGACAAATAAAACGATAGACACCCTATCTGACTCAGAATCAGCATCCAAATCCGAAAGAATTTTTAAGATCGGAGGAGCACTTCTTGAGATAAATTTGAATTAGTGAAAAATCACGCTTATGGCCTATTGCCATACCCTTTATAGTCTTGTATAGGGTTGTAAGAGAATATTCTCTGCAGAGAATATTCTCGAGAATGTACTCGAGAATGTACTCGAGCACAAATGTTTATGCTTTATGCGGTAGTTTATAGTTCGGAAACTTTCGCCATTTACATTTAGTCCAAGAATGAATTGAACAATTTTAGGCTACATGATACAGGATTTGAGAATAATCTCAAATATTAAATGCTTGAAAATTTAACAACGTTACTGTAGACTAAATCTCTTTAGTATTGGGGCTACTTGCTACAGGATTTGATAATATTCTCAAATATTAAATGCTCGAGAATTTAACAACGTTAGTCTTGTACTCTGGGAACATGTAATATTTTGAATTATGTCACATTTCCAAATGTACAAGTACAAGGTAAATGTATATTTTAAAATTATGAGTTATTGTTTGTTTTCAGAAGTGGTTTCACTTATTTTGAGCTGAAAAATTAATATGACGTAGGCCATCAAGACACTTCCAATCTGCAATGTATAACATCAAATTGTTAACTAGTAAACTGTGGTTTACCAGTAAAACGCAGTCTTTCCGCCTTGTGGAATTACAATTCTATGGCTCCTCGGAAAGTTGTAGGCCATGCGATGAATGTCATGGACGCCATTTGCGCATCAGCAACCGGTACGTGTCATTATCTCAACCTTGACCGATCAGGAGGAGTACAAAAAGGCAGATTCGATGAAAGACAGAGGCTTATTGTGTTTCCGGAAAGGGTTTTTCAGTGACTCACACTATTCTTGTAATAAATATATATAAATTAATTCAATAGCACCATGTCGTCTGCCCAAGACATAATTTGGTCGACCTCTTACACTTCAACCATTAAGAGATAATATACTCCAAGGAGGGTCAAGCAGGTAGTCAGGAGAGCCGAAAAGTAAGAAACAATGAGAACTGCTCAAAATTTTATCGGACACCCCACCACATAAGGATGGCATAGTAACTGAAATGTCTATATACGGAAAATACGTTAGCGGCTATCTTATTTCTTCAATTTCTCATTTTGGGAAAGCGAGGAAGTCATTCATCCCAATGACAACCAACAATACAGAATGTCTATAGACAGATTAACATTGGTCGCGAAACCAGGTTTTCGTAGTACATGGGCATGGGATGCGCGACCAGGCAAAAATGGTTTATTTATTTTGGTTGTTGATTAGTTGTTGGCTCTCCTAGAAAACCGAATGACCTCCTTGGTATACTCTATGTTCGCTTTGGATGAGATACACGAAGGCTGCCCGAACAACCCATTCATGCTCACTCACCAGCTGGAAGATCTCGGCAGGTGTTCGGGAGGCAGAAGCGAACGTACATCGCTATAATTACAGGTAATTTCGTAAAAAATGTAGTAGAATTGAATAGAAGCCCAAGCGATTTGAATGACAAGAGATCCTGCGCACGCCGCTACACTATACTGCTTTAAAATTTCAAATGTCCTGTTTTTCCCAGCTTTAGAGCTTTATACATCGCTTATTAGAATTAATCGTCATGTGTTAGTAGTATCTTTTGGATCTCACCTTAAAATCTATAATTTGGTAACAGTGAATTCTACAAATTAAGCCCGGTGTACAAGTAATACAACACACGCCCGCGATAAATATAGCATAATTGAAGATCTAGAATGCAATACTATTGTTCGACTTACCTGGTGTGAGTCTTAACGCAACTATTTGTGCAGCTTGAACTTTGGAGACAGAAATATACCTTTAGAAGTCGAATAGAATCTTCCTAGCTCGCGTTGAGTGAAATAACTATACTCATTGCTACTCCAAATTCGAAAATGAGTATTATGTCACTACCTAGGCCGATTGACATTACGTTAAGACCAATAATCAAAGATTCAAGGACTTGTGGTGTGTTGGAACAGAAGAGGTATACATTTTATTATACAATTTAATTTATGGGCAAAAATTGTTTGACAAAGTATTCTGAAAATACTTCAATACTCAATATTTGATACAAAATCAAGTCGTAGAGATAAAGTAAGCAACCCTCTAAAATACTTTAAAATAATTAATTAGTGACCAAAATAAAATACTCGTTTATACTCATCTATGGCATTAACAAAGATACAAATACAAAACGTATGAATGACTTTTATTTTTAACGGTCACCTTCACCTATTATGGATGGGGTTGGTTTGATTCATCCTGAATCAGAATCACCATTTTGAAGACTTTTCATTCGGGTATGTTTTCGGTAATGTATCTCCCGACGTCCGTCTCATTCTCCACCTTTTCCAAAAACCCGGACTTCTGTTTTCTGTGTTCCCACGTGACGGTCGTACTATTTTGAGTAGGTATGAACCACTCCAGTACATAATTGCGCCCAATGCTATTGCGATGATGACAATGACCCAAAAATACGCGACATCCTCCTCCCCTTGAAATGGGACTCTGACATTCATTCCAAAGAATCCAGACAAGGCTTGAATGGGCAGAAATACCATTGCAATCCGACTGATCCTTTTCATAACTAATGACATTTCATTCGCCTCCCTCGATTTTTCTACACTCACCAGCGCCAAGAAAGTGTCTTGTGATTTCTCCAAAATGTGATTCAAATTCTTCAACTCATTATTCATTTCAACAAAATCATCACGAATGTCATTCAAGAGCTCTAGTAGAATTCTTCCAAATCTTCTTCCACATTTTACTTTCAATGTCTTCAAAATGTTAATCTTTGGTTTCAGAAATCTTTGAATGGCGTACAATTGGAATTCCATTTCATAATTTTCTTTCAGCACTCTTGACATTTCATTTATATCTGATGTTCTCACAAGTCTCATTTCATTTAATTTCGGTTCAATCTGATCCAGAAGGAATTGTGCGTCTTGGGCCAATTCAATAAAAATAGAATATAGGACCCATCCGGGGGATAGAACTGTTTCCTTACAAACGAGGTTCAGAAATCCTAAAATGTCATTAATGCTCCCCCATTCTTTGTTATGTAGCGTAATCACAAAATTTTTAAAGAGTAAGACATTAAAATTCACGTCGACTGTGCTCACTGAATTTTTGCGTCCTATATTATTTGGATTTTGCATGCCTCCGACATCTGGCGGTTTGAAGTACGAGTCATTTTCGGTTTTAACTTCCCGCAAAAGTCGAATGGACATGAATGTGTAATGCTGAAAAAATTCAATCTTTTCAGTATTTCCGTCACGAATATCAGAGATTGTAAAATCGTGAACATTAAAACTTGTGAAGAGGACACTCAGGTCAGACTCCGAAGGGTCAGTGATGTTCAACCAGTAATATTCAGATTTTAGGAGTTCCATGTAATTCAGAGTGTCACTTGGAGAGTAAAGTCCTTCCAAGGTGTCAGACTGGATGGCGCTCCTGGTGTCGGAGAAGTATAAATATTTTCTAGTTGGCAAATTTCGGTATTTGTTGAATTCAAGAAATCGTACCGTTTGCGCTTCCGCTAAACTGGATGGGAATGATGGGACTATTGGGATTGTCTCAATTTCCTCGCCTAGTTTTGGTGGGAGTTGAAAGTCTTCGAATTTAGGGAGACGGTATACTACATGTTCCCGCCCTTTCTTAACTTTTTCATAAATTGTAGTTATCTCCAGGATGGTTGAACTGATTTCTGGCAGCAAACTATCTTGACGACTCCATCGGCTCCAAGTTGTACTTCCGGATCGGTTCCTCATGTTTTCTTGGAAATGATCTGAAATACAAAATAATGAAATTTTGGAGTTTTACAAGGTACCAATAGTGATGGTGCTGGGAATTGAACCGGGGTTCGAGATATCTTTCAGAGAGCCAAATATTTCAATATTGTGAATGGGGCAAACGCAAAATATTAGAATTGGCTAAAACTGGGCAAGTTGTCGCAAGTAGGACATCATGTGCTCCTGCATGTAATGAATGTATATGTATGTATATTAAGGAGGAGGTCTAAGAAAGAAACAATAAGGTACTGCCAAGCAATCTAAACCACGCCGACTAAGCCAGTGGTGGCACCATTGCGATCCTGCATACAGTTATGCATGTTTTGCACTTTTTGCGTAAGTTTTGAATTGTTACAATTGAAATTTTAAAACGAGCTTTGAAAATATTGAAATAAGGAAAACGTAAATTCAACCCATATATGAAAGATTATTGAAACTGAAATTAATTTCCTAGAAATATACAGTAAATGCACAATTAGCTCACCAAATAATAGGTTTGAATCAAAATATCTACGACTGAGTTCGAAAACCTTAAAGAAGCGAATTTGTTTAACTTATTGTTTGACTTCCACTTTGGCCTACGTTCTGGTTAATGTTGAACTGTCACGAACTTTGGAACGACCGAAGCCGGTTGCATAATTAATGAGTAAATCAACGCGTATGTATTTGACTTATGACCTTATTTGTCAATTGTTCTATCGTGTAAGTCACATTCACCAATATGTATAATATTAATCTATTTACACAGAAAGACGAACAATCTTACCTAGGATTACAAACATGCACGCATATTAGAATACATAAGCGTGTCAAAACTCAAAAGTTACACATAATACACTGCTCCAAATGCAGACATTGACTTGACGAGTAAAATTTATTCTGGGTGGATTGTGGATTAAAGCAGAACAAATAATAAATTGAGAACTGTGTCACCACCGGGAGGAGAATGACTCAACCTGCATTGACCTTAACCGATATCGCATATTGCAAAAAGGCTACACAATTATTGAAATTAACCACAAGGCGCGGTCAAATATCACGGTGTATTTTTCGTGAGCCTGAATTGGGTCGGTCGAGAGAAAGTACTTTTTTTTTATATAGCAACCAGTGCCTGTAAGTGCAATATGGAGGAATTGAATCCCAGCACAGAATGGCGAACCCAAGCCATTAGGCCACAAGATGTTTTATCGGCATTACAAATGAGCATTGAGGGTTATGTTCAGTGGTTGTTATTTACTCTGAGTTGTGCGACTGACAGAATTTAGATATCACACATTCTGAATCAAATTATGGCTTATCGTCTATTTCTACGAAGAAGAAGGCTCCCAACTCTTCTATGCAATTTCAGAATTCGTCTCGTTTTGACAACCATTATTGCACTAATCCAAAGATTTTGAATCGTCGTATAGGTATCCTCGTACTGCCCGACTCCTTACCACATAGCCACTTTACTAATTTACGAAAGCGAAAGTGGGGAGGACTCCCGTGCATGCAAGCTAGAAACCTCACAGTTTAGGAAAATTTTGGCTGGGACATACCAGGCCCGGGGGATCGAACCGCGTCCCTCCCAATATATGTTTTGCTGAAAGATCACACTCAATAATAAGCTGGTATCTTTTACGAGTAGTTGTCAAGTATATTGAGATTTATTTGCATACGTTAACCTTGCCATTAAGGTTTTGTAAGCCCATCTAATTCTTTTCAACTCTATTGATTGACTTCCGCAGAAAGGCACTATGGAATGTTGGATCGAACGGAACACATTTGATACGCTCACGCACATGAAGTACATTCTTAGTTTGTATTTATTCAAATAATGAATATTCTAATTTACGTAATTTGGCCATTTTATTACTATTAGAACTTACTTAATGGAGCCAACAAGTCCATTCTTAGTTGATTGTGGGGAAATGCGATTTTTCACTACTTCTCTCTTGCAAGCACAATTTATCGAATATTATGTAGCTAAAATTATTCAAATTTTTTACAACTGGAGCAGTATGTTTGAAATGTAAAAATTGAAACAAAACGTTGTAGTATTGATTTTGGGATAGATCACGGGTGTTTGTATGTAAAATAGAGTTGGTAGTGAGCCAAGTATTATTTTTGAGTGGCATTGCCATTTCCTTGGCATGGAATCCAAACTGTCTGTCTGGTTAGAAATGTCTTTTGTGTAGAATTGTGTTCGTAACACACAGGGTGTCCAATATGTATTACGAAAGGAAGAAATGCGAAACCGTTTCTGAACTCTATTCAGTTGACATTTTTATTTCTGAGAGGTTTCTTCGATAAAAAAAAGTTGTTATACTGCGGTTTTAGACGAACTCTTAGGAAAGAAATATTATGTGTCTCTAGACAGCCGCACATTGTTCAAACATTGAATGCACAAGTGGTACCTTCCACCTTTCCCTTAATGACAAGATAGGCCTGAATTTCACCTTACCTTAGCGTGTGCGATGTCAGAGCGCAACATTAGCACACAATAATATTTATTATGGTTAGATGAATCTGAATCATAAGGACATTGGAAAAATTAATTCGGAGCACGAGCACCATTTTAATATTAATTCAAAGACGTCACCGGTACAATTCAAACGTAGTAATACTAGGAATTCCCACGCTCGATCTAGACTTACAATATTTTCTGGTTCACTTTGGTTCAGAGTGGAACTTTCTGATTGTTTCACTTTTGAGGAATACTCCTTGCGAACGAATTCCTACACTGCTCAGACTTCGTTAGTACTTAGTAGTAGTAAAATTAAAAATATGGTCTGGTTAAATGTTTAACAATGGAGTTAGAATGACCACTTAGACCACCTATGTGAAATGCAGTTGACCTAAAACGAATGAATCTCAACTAGTAGAATAATTGCCCATATATATATTTCCTATGAAATTGAATTCAAGTCTTTGTTGTCAACCCGAATGACTGTGGAAGAATGAAGAAGCGACGATGGGGAAATAATTAACTTTTATTTACGATCACGCGAGGAACGGAATCTCATCTTTATCCTTTCCAGTGCCTTCCAGCATTGTCATGTCACGTTTACTATGAGGGTCATCACTCGGGAGTGCAGTACGGTGGTGCATAACCTTTTGACTCCTACTCTGCACCCCAAACCATATCCAAAATTACAGGCCGGACTGGCAACCCAGGGGCGCCCAGGGCGGTTAATATTACGCGCATGGGGCAAACGCAAAGGGCGCCTTAATTACTTCCATGCCCCTAATGTTAAATTTACAGGGGCGCACCGGGCGATCGCCCGACCGTCCTTATGGCCAGTCCGGCCAAAATATGTAAGAAAAGGTAACCATCGATGGATAACTGGGAAGAAAAAATATTTTGTTGCTTTTTCAAGGCCATATAAGTTCAAAAACCCGTCATTTTACACTGTATTGTGCAACTCCGCTATTCGAATAGGATTTTATAGCGAAATAGCTAATACCAAAAGATTCCCTACAAACTGCATATCTCAAGTTTAGTCCAATCCCCTTGATTTGATTGCAGAGAGTGGGGAGGTGGTCATTAGGATTAGGTGGCCCCCAATACACATAAAAGGAAATGTACGTTTTATATGTAACATTACAGGGATTCTAACGATATTCTGATTTAAATCAGGTGATGCAACGACACACGCACCTAGTCTACTGTTCGTAAAAAAAACATTAAACCGACGGAACGATGTGAAAAAATACGTAACTAGGAACATAACTCTAAACTTTTTAATGATCGAACATTAAGATAAATTAGTGTACAACACAAACTGATGGTTACATAAACATTTATTTCCAAGGCCAACGGAGGTCATGCGTAATGCGAATACGAACTTCGGTGTTCAGATTTTATTTCCGCCACACAGTGATTCATAGTTACGTATGTTTGTGTACCAATCGACAATTCGTTAGGTTCGACAAACATGACGGGGAACGGATATTATATTAAAATACTAGCAATTGGCTCGGACTTGTCCCCGTCAGAAACATATCTATGCCTA
Organism: Protaphorura glebata; assembly: GCA_034694305.1. Taxonomy (NCBI): domain Eukaryota; kingdom Metazoa; phylum Arthropoda; class Collembola; order Poduromorpha; family Onychiuridae; genus Protaphorura; species Protaphorura glebata. The sequence goes on along the minus strand of JAQFYE010005823.1, from coordinate 2,105 downwards.
ATATTTTCAAGGGAGAAGGATTGAAGGATTTTAAAATTTCTCTCCTTCCGCTTGTTTGCACTATTTATGGTCAGTTTATTGGTCAGAAATGAAGCCCCGAAGAGAATCTGTATTTTGACACTGGTTTCATCAAATTATACCCGCAGTTGATTTCTTACAAATGAGTGATTAAAAGTCATTTTATCAGGGGGTTACTTTTTTGAATTTTTTGTTTGCCCCTTTCTGTTCCCCAAAAAATTATCCGGTACTCAATTCGATTTAAATTGTATCAAGATTCATTCTCATTGGTCATTGGTCCGAGATATTCCAATGACCCTGGGATAATTTTGACACTGTAGTGTAGAGAAAACTGCAAAATTGTAGGCTTCGCCCCTGATCAGAAGTTACTAGGCTTATCATCTAACTGATTTTAACTCAGCAATTTTCCTCCGCATCCTACTGCATACTTGGAGTAAGTACTCAGCCCTTGTGCATATGCTAATGCACACTGCACTGCCTCTACTTCTCTCACTCTAGTACTCACTACACAATACGAAGCAAGATCTGCTACGCCTGGCTTACGAATAGTGGAAGAGCAACCTTCAACCAGGTACAAATGCTCAACTGATTAAAGATGCAAGTATTTCATTAAGTATAGCCGGTGATTAAATCTTTTATGTTGAGTTTGGCGAGGAACGGTTCATCTGTAAGTGCTAACATATATGGGACGTAATGTGAAGTGAGAAGTGACATTGACATTGAATAGATTGGATCATGATCTGTTAATTATGGTAAATCGGAACCAATTAAAGTAATTAACGCGTCTTTCGTCGTACTCGCCACTCCACAATCCAATAGATGAATTTATGAGATCTCTTGATAATGACGATATGTCAATCTGTTGATTTCGTAATTTCTCTATTCCATGTTAAAATGTGCTCTGGTATTGGCAGCAACCTGAGTATAATCAGCTATATTGTAATTCATATTTTCTACCAGCAACGCTGAAATAAGCTTGAACTTGAACTTCTAAACTGACTTAACATATAATACGTACAGTGAAATTCCTACATGTATGAGCATTGAGCATGGGACCACTCCTAATGGAATACCAATTGATTTTTTCAGAACCGCATTTTTAATTATGAATTATGAAGGTTAGCAGATCCCCACTATCGGTAGTCCACCATGGGGGATACTTTGATGATCGGACGACTCTTACTTTATGGAGCCATAGCTTTCGAACCTTTTCAAAGGACCGCCAAATATAAAAAGCGACAAATTGAAATAATTTTGTTTAAGTGGCGATTCCATATATATGGCAGCTCATGACCTGCAATTCTACTGCAATTGATGCCATAATTTGCAGAAGCAATTACTTATGTCAGCAAATACCCGCCACAACATATGCCACACAATTTTAACACTGTTGGCAATTTGGCATGCCAGCTGCAATTCTTTCTAAAAATTAGAACCTGGCACTAAATTGCAGATGATTTGCAGGATTCATTGCAGGTGGATTTGCAGACGCATGGCGCCATGTTGAATCGCCACTTTAGCGAAGCCCGACATGGCAGAGAAAGTAGAAAGGAATAAGAGATAAGATAGAATTAGTGCTGCACTGGAAGGCATACTGTCCAATTTGAAAAATAGAAATACCGTCTGTCGCATAAATACCCCCCCCCCCCGCCGGTCCCTAAATGTCGGTCCCATAATGGGACATTAAATTTATGTAATGTATGTTGCAGCCATTCAAATCAATTCAATAGCTCAACATCATCACAGTGTGTTATAAGTTGCGGAAATTTGAAAATTATTCTAAGAATTTTTCAGCAAAGTGTGAGAATTTGTGATAATGCTATGTATACTACTACTACTTTTGAAACTTATTATTCATTTTTATAACACCTTTAGTAGTGTCTAGTGTGTCCAGTTGTAAAAACAAGCGGTGAAATAATTTGTATGAATTGTATAATTATGTGTTATGACTCTAGCACGGAAATAAACCTAATTCTATTCTATTCTATTCTAATTAAGTGGCTTGACTTTAATACAGGGTGTTTATTATCTCTCAGACTACTTTGAAACTTTTTTTTGAAATTTTAATATTTTAAGATTTCGAAATT
>JAQFYE010005822.1:0-11469 GCA_034694305.1 Protaphorura glebata | reverse complement strand
CCAAAACCAATGGCGATGGCAATGCAAAACAAACCTGGTCACGAGTTGACCATCTGACCTCAACCACCACCGCCACCAGAGCTTTCAAAGCTCGAAAAAATTCCCTCCACCAGCGCCACCTAAGCTGACACATGCTGAACCCAGTCAACAAACTCACCACCAGATCCAATCCCATGAACCAAACCAAGGCACGGAAATAAAAATTAAACTTAATAAGTACCCACCACTACTAGCGTATTCCGAAAAATTCAGGACTCATTCGGGCTCTGTGGGATTTCTCGACTCAAAGTGGCAATTTTTTTCATGCTTATTTTTGGATCATTTTCTTCGATTCGTTGGCGGGCCTGGCCCACCTGGCCGGTTCCCTGGATTCGGACCTGCCGTTTGAAAACTAGGAATATAAAAGTTGTACATGCTACGCCTTTTCTAGTAGTGCGTGCACCCTGCATATATCCGTTTGAAGATTTGAAGACCTAAGGATTCAATAAAACCACTGCATACGACTGTGGCTTAATGCGGAACGATGGTTCTGACTTTTCCAAAACGAAATAAAAAAAGAATCAAGCGAACTGAAGTAAACAAGAGTAGGGAATATATTTATTCAAATCCGACTCGAACTTGTCACAATTCCAAACAATATGTCCAACAGTTTATACAATTTACACAGATATTCGAAAAGTACAATGTGACGTAGTTCTGGCTAAAATGAGTCCAATCACTTAAAATCTAATAATATAATTCTAATATCTGGCTGAACTCGCTTCGTTTCACTTCAAACCGTATCGAAAATTTCGTCAGGTGAAATGGAAAATGAGTTGGATAATTAGTCTCGGAGTCGGTATTCGAGCTCTCGGCTAGTTCAATCTCGTTTCGTATCAAAATATTAAATTCGGCCAAAGTATTTACCCATTGTACCTACTCAACACTTGATGAGGTCTGGCTTGAGAATCTTGTCAATCATTGCAATGACATTATAATACTTTGATCTATTCAATCCGCGTACATTCAACAGGAACGGTTGAAATTCCTCTGAAACGTATTGAATAAATAGGGGTGTTTGATTGAGTTCCATCAAATAAGTTAACATTCCATTAATACATTTTGAAATATATGAATGCTTTCCAGATTCCTTGCAACGGTCATAAAAATGCCTATAGTTTGTCAGAGCAATTTCTAATAAATCAGTTTTGAAAGCCGTGCAGTTTGGATGATTTGGGATATAAAACAACGATTGAAAGAAGTTAACAATATTTGATGCGTGTCTCAACAAACCAAACTTGCTGATATTACCCGAAATATTGGAAAATGTTTCCAGTAATGTTTGTTTATCACCAAGTTCAGCTAAGCAATTCATTATTCCTGTCGCCCCTCTTGTCAAAGAGTAGTTAACTACTAGTATATTACTTGTAAACTGTCTACAAGTCAGTTGGTAACACTGCAGAAGTGTTTTTGACAAACGAATTCTTATATCCTGACAACTGGGATGCTTGGACATCTCGAACATTAATTCGAGTATTTCAATCAAATCTTCGTGGTAGCCATCTGTTTCTATCGTGACCAGAAATGTCTTCAAACAATCAGCAAGAAAAATAATTTCTTGTCTTTTGTCCAATTCCGCCAAACATTTTAAAGCTCCCTTTGTACTTCCCTGGATCAAGTTCTCATCCTCTAACCTAATTCCGTAATTAAACGTGAATTTGTAGATTTGTAAAGAGAATTCTGTCAAATTACTGTTAAAAGCGTCCGTCGTACAATTCGGTTCGTTCTCAATTTTGGAAACCGCATCATTAATATCAGGGAATTCATCATTTAACTCCACAATAGAAATTGAGTCCACAAAAGATTTGAGCTCTTCCCCAATTTTTATAATCTGTGATAATCGATTCAGTTGAGCTAAACAGTTTAACATTGCCACTACGGTGTTTATAAAGAGAACGTTGTACTCATCACACGACATACAAGAGTTGAAAATTAACTCAAGGTTTACAACAGCAGACTCAATTAAATCAGTTTTTATGTCCGTACAGTTTGTATGGTTTGAGTATTCAATTATTGATTTTGTGACTTTGAACAGTCTGTCGTCATAATCATAACTATATGCCCCATTCAGTAAATCCACAACTAATTTTAGGTCTCCAATTACTTCCAATATACCTTTCGGCCTATTCAGATGTTGGAGATAATCAATTCTACCTCGAAGACACTGCAACGTCAAATCGTATTCCTCATCTTTCAGAAACAAACTGTAATGATCGTTGTACATATTCAGTGTGAGCTGAAGTGCTTTGTTCCGCACTTCAAGACTTGTTCCGTGAACCAATCGTCTAGTGAATTCAAAAATATGGTCACGTGAAACAAATACATCATTAAACAAAAAATCTTTTTTAGATTTGTACCAGTCAATTGATATAGCATATAGTGTCTCAACTGTTTTTAACATTTCTGTCCACATTTTCAAATATGAGAAGCAATCCATCAAGACATGAAAATTTCTAAAAGGGTTCGGAGAGCCATCTCCTCCATTATTCGAGCAATCAAAAAGGATTTTGTACATTTGAGCTGCTATTCCGATTAAGCTACGTTGAATATCAAGGGTTGTATAAGTGTTATCTCTTGCAGAATTTAACGAGTCAGCACATTCTTGAAAATCTAAAGAATATATCCAGCCACCGGTCGAAATTCTAAATCCTTGTAGAAGTTTATTACAGAGTTCACTCAGTCTTAAAATGTCATCACGTTTATCGTTTGCATTCAAATTTATAATTTCCTTGCAAATGGATTTTATAAACCTGACGGTGAATAACTCACTTAACACCTTACCTCCACCGTTTGGCCGATTCAAATATTCATCTCTGGTTTCATAAAATGATTCCTCAGCTTCGTCGTATTTACTCTCTTTTAGAAGTGCACTCAAACATTGAATGTTCACGTTAGTTGATTTCTTTTGCTTTGAAGTAACGATATTTTGGAGTTCAATATGTGCAGGTCGGCAATCTTTTGTGGACATGTGAATATAAAGTGAGCTAGCGTGCAGTATGCAATTCTCTTCATAATCGTCGTCTCTCGTGGTTTTTAGTGCGGTTATAACTATCGACATAGCTTCTTCTAGAATTTTATCTCCAGCCGTCAATTCGACGTCATCCCTAATAACTTTTTGTACCAATCTATGAACGCTGATATTGAATTGACTGTCTCTGGTTATCATGGAGAATTTAGATAATAATTTGACCGCCTCTAGCACACTGGTTTTGTTTATGTTAACGTCATTCTGGGAATCTGGTTCCTCTGGAATATTATGAAGTAGCTGAATTGGAATGTTGTCTGAGTTGAAATAAGATATGATTTGCATTATTCTCACTGCTAAACAATTCTGACTTTTGATTTTGTCTAATGTAATCTTCCATGTACTGTAGACTGTTTTCTCATAACTATCACATTCGAAACATAATACCCTTCTCGAATTTGTCTGGAATAAATCTAAATAAATTTTCATCACTTGATCTGCAACTAGAAAGTCGTCTAAACATACATTATCAATATACGCACCAGCTTGTCTGATAGCCAATGGGAGATTTTGCAACTCACGAGCAATTTTTTTTGAAAACTCAATTTCCGAGTCTGTTTTTAATTTAAGGTACGACCTCAAGAACTCAACGGAATCTTCCTCTGGAAATACATTGAGAGTAATTAAATCCGTTTTACGGTTCCACACCTTATTTCTACTCGTAATCAGAACGTATTGTTTTGATGCCTTTGGTGATTTAATTGGGAGGTAGGGCTTAACATGTTCATGCTCCTCAACGTTATCAAATACAAAAAGTGTGCTCGTTGGTTCGAAATGTTTGTAAATTTTGGAAGCGAGTTTAACCAAAGTATTACTACCTTTTGTCAATTCTATTTCATCTGCCAGTTCGTACAAAGATTTCTCGATTGTGTCGATCGTCTCAGCGTTGACCCAAACAACATTAAAATAAAATTTGTTACTGAAATACTTCCAAGCGTAGTGGATCGCCAGAGTCGTCTTTCCGATTCCGCCCAATCCACTTACAGTTGAAATTACAGTGATTTCATTGCGCTCATCCACCTCAGCGTTCTGACCCATAATTGATTTGTGAAGGTTTTCCATTTCGTCTCGACGTCCGGTGAACATAAACACTTTTTCCGGTACATTGAACCAAACTGTCGAAGGTTCAAATGTACGTCCAAGTTGATTAGAAGGGATTCCTTGATGTTTCGGGAGCTCTTCGGAAATTTGATCTAAATATCCGGAAACAGTATTTGTTAATTTGAATTGCTGTACCAAATAGACTTATGCGAGTCTGATCATTCGTTTTCCTTATGCCAGCATAATCAGTTCAAATTTAGATAGTTTTTAAAATGAGTTCATTAACTCGACATAGTGATTAGCATGTGTGGTACAATAACTCCTGTTTCTTAAGTCATGTTTGTTTGACAAAATTCTGTTGCCCATTGCAAGTTGAGGTGACATTATTCTAATAATATTCCAGGCCGAGTACTTTTATTTGACTGTACTGATTTTTAATTAGTATAACGATGTTCTCACCAGCCACGGAATTGCATTCTAGAATCCGGAGGACTTTAATTAAATTCCCAAATGTGGCTATGTGGTAAGTGTTTACCCACTTAGTCAAACCTAGGGTGAGAAACCCATGAGTTTGTGATCTATTCCTGCCGACGACGATGTTAATATCCTCCAATTGTGAAATCGTGAGTCCCAATGTCAAACATAATCTCTCCCGATTCAAAACCAAATCACCACTCTTTAAGAATATTTCCACGATCCAATTGACATCAGATTCCGTCACAACTGTTAAAAAAATATCCATACATTGCATCTCTATCCCATTAATCGCAAACTCAAATATATAATCCGTACCACGAGTATCCATCTTGAATGACAGGGTTGAGGAATAAATTTGTAAAATTCCTGCGGGAATCAACCAATCAACGCAGTCAAAAATATTTTAAATTCTTCGGATTCTTTTTAAGATACTTTTAACATATGTTTGTTAGCTGGAGCATATTGAGTGAATTGGAAGTGATACTTCAGCTGCACCGTGCGGTGGTGACCGCACCCAGTTCAATTGCGACGCAGAATATTGGAAGGTTCTTATCTGTGGGGTTTATCAGTATTTGCACATAGTGATAGTATGTTTTAGTCTGGTATTTCTGAACTCCGATTAACAAGTGCACGGGTTATTACATCGGTGTATCTACTCGGTGTGCCAGAATTCGTGTAAGTTGATTGAACTTGCATCCAATATAATAATGGTGTGTAGTCTCAAATTTCATATTTTAGTGCAGATGTACATGAAATGAAAAACAATTAACGGTGACAATGTTTGGTCAAAAAGTGAAATAGCATGTACTGATAATAAAAAGTCAAGACATTCCGAACAAAGTAAATACTAGACTACACTATTAACACAAGTATTCAAATTAACAATCAATTTAACGTGAGATTAATATTAATACTTAGGAATTTATTTCCTGCAAGCTCATACGTTGTAGATAAATTATTCAAAGATTAGATTAAGACAAATGTTAATTTAACGAGAAGGTGGTGCTGGTACACCCTGCAGGCACCTTGTATACGGTGACCATGTATACTGTGCATCTCTATATCAGTCCGTACCTATAGTCCTATTTTTACGTCTCGATATACATATATTCAAAACGTAATTTTACAATTTGGTACCCGACACATATATGGACACAACATATACGAAAAATACTTTGTTGATTTTTTTTATACAGCTGCACTTCGTATGACTGGATTCAAAATGTTGTTTCCTAGCTTACTTCCTTGTTACCTGTATTTATAGCAGTTCATTTTTGCAGAGCCACTTCAACTGTAATTACAAGTTTTTTTTTCAAAATTTAAAGATTATTATCAAAATATTGACTTCTGTGAAATTAACATGGGCTGCACTGACTACACTGGGAATTTGAATGTTTTATTTATCTTAGGGCCGGGTGCACCAGCGCTAGTTAAGTTCGTCTTAAACCTAGTTTAGCTAACAGTAGCTTAGCGCTAACCGGGGAGCTCCGTTGCGCACAAATTGAGTACCTTTTTCACTTATCTCTGAAAAAGTGTAAAAAAAGTTCCTGAGGTTCTCCCTGTGAAAGTTGACGTATCGGTTGAGTTGCGTGCAAAATTTTCCATTTTTTATATCATGTTAGTGTTGATAGGTAGATTTACCATATGCCACGATATGATATGGGGCTAGAAACCGGTTCAAACATTAGTGTCATGAACATTCGATGACTATGTTATAATATCTCGGAAAAGTTTTATCGCATTTGGTTGAAGCATTTAGAAATAATGTACGACGACATCGGACTAAATAATTCATGATCCAAAAAACCATATGGCGAGCAATATTACCTAACTTCAACAAATTTATACTTTTTTTATATGGTGTATATGATATACTTATCAATGTTTTATTCTTGTTTCGAACTGCGCTGTGACTTTTCCAAGTCGCTCGCTACAATTTATCATCCAATATATCACATTAAAGGGATGACCAAATCCTGTATTAACTCCTGTGTATTCCGGTATTACTTTACTCATTACGTTTTTGACTTTTAGGATAGAGTCGTAATAGATTGAATTTTAGTGTAACAATGCCACGCGTCAGGACTAAGTGCCAAGAAGAGAGATTGCATCTCATAATTTATTCATTACACTGAGGAAGGTATTTCAACATTCGGATGTTTGTTTTTTACACAGATAGCATTTCATTTTTTTTTAGGAGCATCACCACATAGCTTTTAATCTTAATCAAGATTACAATATGAATTGGAACATCGAACCGTATTAAAATCCTGACAGGCTAAAACTTGGACTCACTCGTTGTTCAGTTAAGGTTATACTCAATTGACACTAAAGTTAAGCTAGAGTTTTATTAAAATAGCACTTTGTGCGTTCATTCGAACAGTCATGATTTCCAATGAAACATACGCGTACATCGACTCCATCTGTACTGCTACTGCCACTTTGAACACAAGACTCAATTTTTTCCCTTGAATTACAAGTTCATGAACAAATACCACTTTTTGAGCAAGATTGCTGTCATTCTATGCTTCTTTATCCGTATAACCGTGCACTATGACATTTCACCCTGAGAGATGATTCTCTCCACGATCTTTATAACAGGGGTATTCTTGGCGACCCTCGCGCGGGTGCCGACGTTCATGTCGAATGGCCACAAGATACCGGATCTTATGAACTCGTTCATTATTTTTCATGAGCAATTGAGTAAGCTCTTTGTGCGTGCCAGCGTACTCTTAGTATCGTGAAAAGAGATTTGATACAGATAGGTTGCATTGCATTAGATCTGCAATTCTACCAGAAGACCGTGTGGCGGATCTGGTAGAACAAATCTTTCAGGTTCAAGTATAGTAAGTTCCCGGCGCTAGCGTTTACAGTTTAAACTTTTGGATAAGCTGTGCCTATAATCTACAATGCAGTCTACTATCCTATCTTACAGAATGGTGGAGGTTCGGCAAAATCTCCCCTCTGAAAATTCCGTACCTCTTAGACCCATTTTAACTTTAGACGTTTAAAGTTGCATGTTATTTCTAGTGAATTATTTCAAAATGGACACACCCTAGACGGATAAGTTTGGGAAACTCATGAAGATCACGTTGTTCGCCCCAATATGGACAGGAATCATATCCTTTCCAATTTCATTTTTCACTCTCAACAGTGAGTTGAGAATTTTGTCACCATTTGAATGGTTTTGTTGGATTCCAGCTGTGGACTACGTGCTCTCTCTTTTTGTCATGCATCAGGTCATCGTCGCAGGGCGTCTCATACTTTAATTCATGTCGTTCGTGATATGCTACACGACTACAATTGGATCATGGCTTCAAACTCATACCTGGTTGTCTTTTTTTGTAGGCGGTCTATTTTTTGTGTGTTAGCGATGTGGATAGATTTTGCTCTCCGTTCGCTGAGCCGCCCATGCACTTTTACATGTAAAATGTTCTTCCCGGGAACAGTACCTTAGAGCTTTCGCCTATCGTGATGTCAGCGGATGAATTCTAGGAAATTTCATGACGAATCCGAATCCGAAAAAATTTTAAAGATTGCTTCATTAGTTTTTGAGATATCAATTGTTCCGTGAATCAATTTTTTCCATGCTCTCCCAGCAAAAAGCTCCTGCCTTACCGGTATTTAGTGGCGGCACCTCTTGGTGGTAGTTCCCTTTTCTATCCACACAAAAATAGACCGCCTGGACGGGCATTGAGTGGGAGACAAAGTCAGAGTGAAATCGAGAAGGCATTGATACGACACATTTTCTTGCGTCTTTTATATAAAATGTGTATTTCCGTTTCTTTTTTTTTTTTCGTAGCCCTGAATGCGGAATCTCGAAGAGGTCAAAGGAACGGTTGAAAATTTTGTACAGAGGGTATCAACTCCTACACAGGTACTACGAGGATTTTGTGGGATCAGTGTTGCCTATCATAGTACTAGGTACTAGCGTGCTTATGGTCAGTTCCATCTACTGTTGTATCAGTCTCTACAACAGCACAAATATTTTCATCTTATTATTTTTGGCCATTGCTGTTATCATTAACTGCTATTTGTACGCTCTCGGAACCAACACCGCCGCAAAATTGTCAAGCGCTTCACAATTCTTCGGAGACTCTTGTTTGAAGTATGATCGTCAAAATAGAAAGATAAATAAATTATTTTTTCAATCATGTCCCCCGTTAGTGTGGAGCATGGGGTTTTTTGGGGACATCACTGGATCTACGTTCATTGCCATCATGAGTCGTAACGTTCAGTTTGTGATTGATTTGCTTAATATGGGATTCTGAGCTATTCTACGTAGTTAAATTTCTACTCGTATTTCAGTTTTTGAGGTTCAAGGGTGTATTTCATCAGTACTGGAGTTGTAACACGTGCTCATCACGACTACGTAATATGTTTAGTAATACCGATCTTGTAATATTACTAGAACTCGTATGTTATAAAATGTATTTTTTAATTTATAAAATATATGATGTGTTTTGACGTGTGTAGAACCCACCATAGTTCACCCGTGCATAAAAATAAAATAAAAAACTCTACCAAAAAAACGTCATCCGCACTCATCAACACGCATCAACACACATCACATACAAAAGATCTTATCCAATCCTTTCTCGGACGGCAAGGTTCCCAAAACAGCGGCAACGTTTCCTCGCTGAGGAGCAATACTCATCCTCTGTATAAGAAATTGCTCGGCTCGTATTTCGCCAGTCACGGTAACAATACGACGCCCGATAGATCGTACGAGACGAAAACCTTCCTTCGCCCAAACGCCGGAAGTTTCCACAGCAACCGGAACAACAAGAAATCGCCCATGCAGGTGATCATACTTCCTCAACTTTTTCAAATGAGCCGCTTCCGCTGCGCTTCCTGGAATAGTAGCTAACGTAGCGACATACGACGGTGCAAAAGTGTCAGCACACGTAAAGTCCCACACCAACGACTTTCCTTTACTCCAAGGTATTAAAGTCAACCCATCAGGTCTCTTTCCATCCACTCTAGAAATGTATAGTATGTGTAAAAATACGTGTATATATGTGTGTAAAAATACGTGTATATATGTGTGTAAAAATACTGTTGGCCGCGCGACAAGCATCGTTACTTCAGTTAATAGTTTTGAAATAGATGATTGTATTTCTATTGCTAATGGACTAATATAGTGAGCCCAGAAAGTAGCGCAGCCCACTTGGGTGAGGCCCCTGGAGAAGGTCTTTGACTTAATATGCCCTCCTTTACTTTATTGTTAGCGTTTAACAATTTGAAGGAAGAAAGTATTTCTCTTCACCTCCTACATGTTTTTTCTGGGCTCACTTTATAATGAAATTGCACAATACTTGCTATACACAATTCAACCCTTTGCTTATATATAATATTATTAATATATTTTAAAGTTAAAAAAATAAACCTTGTATTAAATGTCTACGTTTACATAAGGGACTGCTTTGATGCCATTCGTCCATCTATTCAGTAGTGGTGAAAAAGGGCCTAGCTGAACTGGAAAAGCCCAGTCGGTCCTGACTGAGAGAAGGGCCAGGCGGTAAACCAGGCATTACTGTCAAAAGCCGGGCCTGGCCGGGCCGACGAATTATTAGAACAAAAAAGAAAGGCCGTGCCGATAAATTTTCCGGATAAAAAGGAGGGGCCAGGGCAAGACGGTCATGATAAGATCAAGGGTTAGTCTGGCCCTAATATGTTTCCACGTAAGATAAGCAGACTAGGAGGTACTGCTGCATGTTACAAAAGTCCAAGACGCAATTAAAAGTTCGCGCCCCGGGAATTCTGAGACTATATGTTGCAGGCAGTGTAACAAAAACGGACAGGTTATGTCACTAGTTAAACTCTAGATTTATTGAGCGTGAAATAACGACTACAATAAACGCTCTGTAAGACCGTGTAGATACGTTGTTGGGTTTTAAACCATTAAATTCCGAAGTGTTTTTGTTTGTTTTTTGGCGACACTGGCTAATCAATAAAAGACCGTAAACTCTCAAATGAACTTAATCGGAACTTTATTATTAATCACGTTTTTACCAGAATTGACTATTACAAAATGTCTGCGGACACGTACATGTGTTTTGAACAGATTTTAGATTGCTAGTGATGAGAATTGTGAATTGACTTGAATTGAGTGGGAGGAAAGTACAGTGCGGTGGTCCGCCTGGCTTGTCAGTACGGATGACTGCTCTTTCATGGCAGATGACACGGCACTTTCACTCATAACATTCACCACTGCATGGTGGCGCTACACGCCAATTTTTTATAACTCGGACATACATTAATAAGAATAACAATTAAAGAAATGTTAACTAAATACCGTATGTTCGTAAACATATTCCGCCCGCAGGCTACTGCTGGAGCCTGAACCAAATCCAATCCGTTCCCTTGGCCTGACAATAGAACAGGACCAACGGAAGAACCGGAGAGGTTTTTCAATCATAGAACGGGAGGGGTGAAATCTTGACCACCGAACGTTTTAATATTGTCCCGGTTGGGTTGTTGTTGGTGATGTTGGTGCGTACGTCGCACACTCTGACCAATCCATCCGATCCTGGATGGATGGTGACGATTCGTCCCATTTTCCACTTCTGGGGAGCGAATACATTGTCTTCTGCTCTTAGGAGCACGAGCATCCCTTCTCGATAGTTGGGGGTAGGGGTGAGCCACTTGGGTCTTGAGTTGAGGAGTGTCAAATACTCCTGGCTCCAACGCTTCCAAAAATGTTGCCCCATTTGTTGAACTCGTTGCCATCGGTCAAGCCGACCTTCGTTTGTTGCTGTTGAATCCAGTTGGGGAATGGCAACGAGTGGGCGTCCGATGAGAAAATGACCAGGTGTGAGGGCACCCAAATCATTGGGGTCACTTGAGAGGGGTGTGAGTGGTCGGGAGTTGAGGACTGCTTCCAC
>JAQFYE010005821.1:0-11472 GCA_034694305.1 Protaphorura glebata | reverse complement strand
AGAAGATTTCTCACAATTTTATTATATGTTTTATCCGGTTTTTTTGACCCGGAAGTATTTCCGGGCTTCCTGCTAGTACTGAAAATAATTTTCAAACTCTTCCTTTTGAAAATAATAAAATTCCGACGGGCAACCCCGTGGCAACCAAATATGAAGTGCCTGGATTGAATGGGAAATTTTTTACCTGTGAGGTCATTTTGTAAACAATGAGGGGTAAATTGGAGAGATCTATTTCCCATTGCCGTAATGTGCACCGAAGGATAAATAACAACTCGTTGGGGTCAGCACTGGCTAACCTGTTAGAGAAGGGCGTAGGCAAGGTTCTTTGCGTCAAACAATGCTCTCCTTGTGAACAAACCCCTTAATTTTCGCTTTTAGATATTAGACGAAAGAATTTAGCATCAAAGTCGCCTTATTTCAGAACAGGCATTAAAACATGTGCGGATTGTGATTTAGTTCTTATGACAAGTTACAATGTACTATACAGAAGACTGGTTCTACGCAAGTTTCACAGTTCTACACACCATTGGATTCGTAACTGACTATTCACGACTTATCAATAACACTGAAGCAATTATAAATTACAGTAGCGATTCACACGGCATCCGTCGCCAGTGATTTGAATTATTTGTACGGCTGATGCCACAAATAATTAGTTAATTATTGGAGACGCCGCTACGCATATCTTTTTGTCCTTTCGATGCATTTTCGAAACAAGGAAAATCGAAACCTATTAAATAATAAATTGTTTCTGATGAGGGTTTTAATTTTAAGGTGTCCCGGATGAACTGGTAAAACCATACAGTCAGTAGTCAAGTACCGGTAAATGCTCCTGTCGTTGAGTTTTCTCTGTATTTGTAACTGTGTTGACCTCTTGACACAACGTTGACTTTGAGTCCAGTAATAGAAACGTCAACTTTGGCCAAACCTGGAGACACCAATAAAATGTTAGAATTTCTGAAGTTCCTTGGTTTGCAAAAGTGGAGATTCCATTTGACCTCCATCAATTGATTTTGTGTTGGGATCTTTGCAAACAATTGCGAAAGGTCAAATTCATCATATCAGAAATTTGGTCAAATCGAACCGGGGTTAATAACCAACGCATGTGAGAATGGTGTGCTTTGAGGACTTTATGACATTATTTTCTAGCGATACCTTTTATCGGATTCTCCTAAAATTTTCACGGAAGTTCCGAAGGCGAAGGAGCCGGTATCTAAATATTTTTTTTTCAAAATAAACAATTCACCAAATTTGAAAACGAAATATTCCATATACGGTCAATACTCCTAGTGTGCTGCCTGTTGTGAGGAACTGAACACATTAAGTTCCTCAGAAATATTCCAAACCTAACTCGTTGTCTAAGAATTAGCATATAAGTTGGTCAAATGTTTACTTGCAGCTCCATTATTAGAGACCCCATTATGTTACCGAATTTTTGCTTAAATCATCGAACTGAAGTAACTATCTCATTAACACGGTGCAGCAGCGAGAGTGTCAGTATCATTATGAGTAAAAAAGCAAGGAAGTGGTAAATATTCGGAGTTTGACAAACGGAGTAATACTAAGGTCTATTTATTTCTCCCGTAATTGCGAAATTCGTTTTATGGAGTCGTCCGTTCGACCTGTTCGTCGGACAAAATAATATATCAAACAGGGCTAAAAACCCAAAGTTTAGCCCAACCTTATACATTATTTATGAGAGGCGTGGCTTGGTTGGTTCAGCTTCTATAATGTGTGGCGACTTTTTGCCTCCAAAACTAGAAATTATTGCAACTTCATTTCACTCTATACTCAGACAAATCATATCAATTCAACCATGAGTTACTTCCTCAGCAGTTTTTTTCACCAAAATGGATTTTATTGCTCTTTGCTCCTCCCTGAAATTATTGTTATGTGGTTGGCAATCATTATGTCCCTTCATTGAATTACAGACCCCCGCTCGTTCTCCGTAGGATGACAAAGATAACAAATCTATAAAAGATGAAACCGAACCCAATCGTAAGGGATTTTTACTTCGCCTTTGGAAGCTGTACTTTTTTCTGTTTTTTTCAATCGTAGACTGGGACTCCTTTGTCCTCTCGATCAACCAAACCAATTTGTTACAAATGTGTTAACCTCCTAACTCCCAGCATAGCGGGCCAAAATAATGGGACAATCGACCCGTCAAGTTTTTGTTAATAGAGCCTGATATGAATCTGGCTCTGCCATCCCGCACAAGTCGGATGCAGATAATTTGGAAATTAGTACAGTTTTTGTACGAAATGTTAGCATAAAATCATTAGTTTATGCAAGTTTATTGATACCGGGTACTGTAATAGTGTAATACATATAATGCCGGTTCCGAAGTGAAAACTTGGAATTATATGATTTACATAGAACTTCAAAATATTTTAATGCATATTTACGAATTACAATTAATTAAGTCGATATAATTATTATGGATACCGTTCTTTTATTATCAAAACGTGATAAAAAATTATTTTCTTGATTGTCAATAACTTCCGACTTCCGCCACAATTACACATTTGTGGTGTGGTGTGGTTTAAAACCACAATTTCTAAAAAACAGGGCGCTTTACGATAAATTACTTACAATTTGAATTTAACACAACCTGTGGATTTTTTTTATTACCACAGAGTTGCTTCTATCCCTTCAGTCACAAAGGACCATAATCTTAAAATTAATTCATTAAAATTGTATTGTATTTGTTATTTGACCGAAGCCTTCAGTTAATTAGTTCGGTCTCACAAACTCGCACTAAAGTTATATTCCACTTCGTGGTGTTGTTTAATTGTAAGTAGAAAAAATACTTCGAGGATTAGAACTTTAATTATGTTCAGTTAGTTTAAGCAGTCTTATACTATTTACAATTAGTCTTAAGAACCTATAATTGCTTAATTTTGATTGACAATTTCTAGTACGTAAACGTAACGACTATTTGACTAATAATGAACTTTATCTTCTTCATATTTGGTTAGGGGATTGCTGACCTTTACTTCTGAATAAATATCATTCACGCTCAATTTCGTCCGAAGGATCATCAATCAAATCTACTGTCATAAAGGCGTATGAGTGCAAGGGTAGGAAAGTGGACGTTGTTGTACTACGATACGCTGAATACCCCCTGTACCATTATGTTCTTTCGATAAGTATTATTTGGCAAAACATCAATTAGAGTACGGTCAAATCAAAATCAAAATAATTTCTGTTATGATACTTATACTCTTACCGGCTACGATTATTTGTGGTAAATGGGAAGAACTAAGTGGGTACCCAATTGTTTATCAAATCAAATCAAATCAAAATTTATTGTCCGCTTGAACCGTAACCTTTACCCAATTGTTCAATTCAGATACCGGTTAAAACGTTCAAGTTGGTTGAGTGAACATGAAGAAATTTTCCGGTCAGACTAAAAACCAAAATTTTCCTTGGCAACATATAGGCCATAATTTGTGATCATGAGACTTGATGATGATGTGGGTTTTGAGTCGATGTGGCTTTACTGTGAAAAGTGGATTAAAGGATTCCTGGTATGATATGTGTCTTTCGCTAGAAAATATTTGAGATATGCAAATAAAATATATTTAATGAAAATAAAACAGCGCATTGATAACGGAGCTACACACTCATTAAGCAAACTGTTGTCCCAATTCGTTATATCTTCTCGTCATTTGTTGAGGTTGTGCGGGTGTGTTGATCGTTGCACGAATCGTATGAAGACTAACCAGCCTAAAAATAAATCTATATATCAAAGTTCTCTGCTAATCAGCATTTCGTCCCGGCTCATTTCTCCCTAATAACTTGTTAAGCCCTAACATACATCTTGTATTACTGAGAATTCAAGCAGATGAGTTTTCTCGTGTCTCTCGATTTGTTTATTATTACTTATCTGTTACATATTCATGGGACAAAACACTTCAGGCCTCAGCCCATATAAGAATAGGAGACCGAAGCCATTTGACTGTAGCAAATTAGTTTGCCCTGGCTGCAGCGCTATGTTGGAGAGAGGGTTCAATTCTACGGACAGACAAGATTTTGGTCCACAGTTTAAAACTTTCTCCAGTGGTGTTTTTCATTACTATTAATTTTCTATGTAAAAATGAAAGCGTGTAAAACTTCACTTGTACGATTACAACCATTTATGGCGAGTTCTACAATTTCTGAAATTAAATGGAAAAGGCTGTTGTAGCATATTTACTGAATGTTAAACAATCGTTGTCATACGTGTAATGCTTTAATGCTTTGAAGTATCATCGCGTTTATAAAAAAACAAAGACAAACCAGTTTCAGTAGTTATTTTATTTTAAATTGCCACTACCGAAAATATGCAGATAGTTGACCATGTCGGACAACATACTGCGATCTCGACTAAATTAAGTATTCTTAAAATTATTCACCATTTTTATACATCATAAATTGAAATGTTGTTTGAGCTGAACTGATAATGAATTGTAAGTTATGAATTCATGAAACAAAGAAACAATACTTTTAGTTCGATTTTGATGGAGCCAAACAAACCAGTTCCTTGATATTTCGGGACGGTCAGGACCATTATCTGGAAGAATAGGAATTAATGTGGTGAGGGTCAAGCTGTGTGGAATAGAGTCGTCGTCGAGCTCCATTGAGTTGACTAATGAGTTATAATGGCGAAGGATGAGAATGTGATTCGGAAGCCAAAATTATTATTGTGCCGCACTTGACGTTAGGACCCATTTTCCCCGATGAATTCCTCTTTGCCAATGCCAACTTCCTCCAACTTTATTCTTTTCGTTGCACTTGCAACTACTACCAATCGGAAGGACAACACACACGACAAACGTACCCCATAAAACTACTTTATCACCCAATTCCAAGTGGATTCGGTAACAAAGAGGAGGAAATGATAGGGAAAACCGGGTGAGAAAAAAGACTCGGGAAGAGATCACTTTGTGGTTTCTTCTAAGTTCCTGTCGTTCGGTTCGAGTTCTCTTCCGTGTGGTGCCGGCGATTATTTCATCCCAAAATAATGTAACCCTGTACTCACTTAAATAGAGGACAATTTTGATTTTGATTACAAATGCATTTGTCACTAATGCTAAAGCTTGATTCATAATTTTGATACCTGTAATGATGATCCATTGTAGTTACGTCATGCTAGCAATTTCGTAAAAAAAAATCTACTTGCCGTAAAACAAAAGCCGTCGTCGGAATAATTGGTTATAATTCCATCTCTTTCCAGTGAAAATTGATTCATTATCGGTTCCGGTAAACCAGACCGGAAGTTGACTGCCGTGCGTTGAGGACAAGCTTCGTCCTGCCCCTAACTTTGCAATGTGTTTGTTTATATGTCAAACTCGAATACAAGACTCGTGTCCAAATAATTGGAATACCAGTTGTTCTGGAATGAAGTACACAGAGAGATACTTCAATTTTCGAGTCCAAATTAGCCATCCCCAACCTATCATCACCATTAGCACAAATTGGAACGTTCACTAATGAGGGTGTGATGAGACTTGACTATGCAATGTGCAATGTACGACATGACATCTCCGTCCAGTCATGCTCATGACCTTCCTACCGTCCTTCTGTAGTAGAACTTCATTGAACGCATGATGCGTATATAAGATCTAATTATAATTTTACGAACAGGAATATTCAGTTTAGTAAGAATGAGTGTCAACATATGCATTTTAATCAAGAGAACATAGATTGGTGGTTATATGATTGAAGATTAAAGCAAATTCCCTTGGATCTTGTAACCAATTCATTTTTAACGAACTGTTATAAATGGAATATTAATGACGAACCATGTGCATACAACATTTACTCCGACCGATTTTCTGTGACCATTCGCTGCAAGTATTCCATCCAGCGTACATGAACACACTCAATCTTATTTTTACTTACTGATAACTAATAATTTCTTCAGTGAAGCGGGTCTCACATTAACGAAGGGTGCATTATGGCGGGTTCGAATTATAAATTGTTCCCAGGAATGGTAAAATCATGTCAGGGAACTGACACAAGAGACAACTTCAAGACCCAGGGAAGAATAGTAAATGTTTATATTTTGATATTTTGGAGTCATGAAACCATAATTTTGGTAAGTCTGCAAGGAATTTACTTTGAAAAGCCCATGAAGATGGATCGTGCAGGTCACAAGTCAGAAATTCGGTTGCCGACTCGCAAAAACTAAATATTCTATCCATCCGACAGGATTCAATGGGGCGATGTGAGGCGTGCTAATACACGAATTTTGGTCTTGCTTCCTACTTCGATGCTCCTGTCTCCTCTACTTGTACTACACAAAACGGCTGGAAATTATTTTATTCTAAAGACAGAATTGTATTAACATTGTTGTAAAAATCAATCGATACCCCTCGTGAAAATAATTCCAGGGCCGCAGTGGTGACAAATATAACTCAGAACTCACGCCACGCATATGTAAATGTTCGGTGAGATGAGAAGAATTGGATTTGGTCGAGCGAAGAAACGATGGTTATAAATGTCTTTTGCATCATGAGGCTGATTCTTAACATACTTAGGTGTGTTGTGCTCACCACAGTTTAGAGTTTTTGAGATGACACCCGGTTTCTTCGGTTGACAAGGAAGAAAATATGTGTACATGTTATACTTGTACATGTACATAGATTGGTTGATGAAAGAAAGTGTAAATGAGAGCTCGTCTTGTTGGTTAAAGTTGGCCAGGGAGTTGGTCGTTGCGGAGAGAAATTTCTATCTCTCTCTTTTTCTCGCCACATAATTTACCAAATTAATCGGCGTGTCCGACAAGAGCTTACAACCATTATGAACTCGCTCACTACATGTCTGTTTCTGTCGGAATCTCATATTTTATCTCATCTCCCCGGTCTCATCTCATCTTTAGCTCCCATAAAATCTATGTACAACCGAAGTCAAGCCTTGTCACCCCTTCGAATATTCCTTCCTAGCCAGCTTCCACCGCTTCTGGGCTTCCCTACTGGTTGTTAATTACTCTAAATTATGAAACTTGTAAATTAATTTGTTTTTGGTAAGGTAAGTCAATATTAGTTAGTTTGAAAAACCTTAAATATTTGACGTTTTTTAATCATAAGCATTAATTCGAATGTACTAGACTAAAACTTTGGTTGTCAACAACAATGGTGGCGTTATTATTCTACCAATTTTCAAAACTGTATTAATTGTTGCAGGAAAGATTTAAACACTGTGGGCAAACAAACTCTGGACACCAATATTAAGTTATTGTCTCAACACGAAGGTGGTCGTAGAACCGAGCCCATTAAGTAACCCAGCAAATAAAATTGTCTGATCATGATTCTATGGTTGGGTCACCACAAATATATACGACTGGTATCATAAACTATTATAAATGAATCACATTTATCTGATTTCACCTTAGGTCTAACTTCAAAAATATTACATCTAAAGTAATACCAGGTGTGGGATTACGGCTAACACACCCCGCCCAGTAACGACAGAAAAACCATCAAGAATTCCTATTCCGGGCTGACCACACCTCCTCCATTTACCATTCAGATTACCCAAGATTCTATTCTATTCAAGCACAAGCTACAAAATTTGTAAAGGTTTTAAATGTAGAAAATTATATGCCGATACCCCATAGCTCCGTATGAAATGTTTTCACGCTTGCAAATGAAATATTATTTATTGTTCTCAATTTTATGCTACACTTATTCTCAGAAATTGTTTGAACAGGGTATGACGATTTTATTATGACTCAACGATTTTCCTGAAATATGCTGGAGGTTGCGTTTCGAGGACAAAAAACTGTAGATATAGATTTAACTCTAATAACTATAAGAGAGATCATGTTTTATATTTCTCCGCTTTCTCAGATTACGCTTAATTTTTGAATACTTTGAAAACATGGTATTCTACGCATAACTTCAACCGAACTCTACAAAACCAGAAAACATTATAATAATGGCCACGTTCTCTAAAATACTTATGGCAACATTTTCCTACTTTTTGTTTTCAATTTGACCCTAATATCATTCGTAGTAATTAGGTACTAATCTGTGGAGTCAATATCCCCCCGCGCGTTCTTGTACAAGAGAGTTTACCATCAGTATTAGTACACAGTTTGTTGATATCATCCAGGAGAGTACACAAAGAAGGCAGTCAATGGGCTCCGAATTACCTTACATTTACATTGCATTACATACAATTCAGATTCCAAGTCCACTTTTCCTTTCAGACAATTTTTTTGTCGTCATTTCCCGGGTATCCTTCCTCTTTTTATACCTGATTTCACTTATTCACACCCTCTTCTCCCTTTTACAGCCCATGTATTGGACAAATTTGGACTCAAAGACCTCTCTTTCTCTCTCTTTCTGGACACTTATATATTTTATAATATTTGTCCGCTTGTATGGATTTCCATTCATAAACCTCACCATACCTGAATCACCGAATCGTTGCCTTATTATTGACGTTACACCATCCGAGATCCAATGCAATTCCCGTGCCGTGTTTGGCTTTGGCTCCCGTCAAAGCCCGTAATCTGAATGTGGGTATTTGTATGAGTGTTCTTTTCGTGGTCCTTTGAAAAGAGTAGAGTTTAAATTGAATGGGATTCAATATACCTTGACAAGATTACATGTGTAATTCCCTATCAACCATTATATGATTGTGTGAAAACTTTGCATAATGTCCTCACCAGTCATAACGTTCTATTTTGATTTTTAATTTATGCCCAATAAGGGAACATGAAACGGGAATACTATAGTTCTCAATCGTAACATAGGATTAGACGCATTCCGTGTTCCTAGACCCGGTGCTTACTGTTATTCGAATATCAAAATGAATCAGTCAAGGAGTAACCAAATAACCACAATAATATGAGTCTAGGCATAAGATGTAGTCAACCATCTAAATGCTTGGAAATTAAGGAAAACGTGTTTCATGTCTTTGGATGGATTTTCAAAAGTCTTCAATCAAAATTATGCATGCAGGTGTTCCAGTTCATATAATTAAAAGAACCCTTTATTCGGGGTTTCAGTTAACATTTTACTGAGAATTCCTGGCTAGACGTCACAGGTTCAATTAACCACAAATCACACTCACAATAATTAAAAACTAAGATTCTAAGAAAATACGGCTCAAGTCATAACAAAAAGAGCAATTAATTATAATAATCATTAAATTATCCGGTGCTCCTACCGCTTTGTACTTTTTGACGCGGAAATAATTCTCATTTTCTGTTTAATAATTAAAAAAGTTGATTACAACATGCAAAAATTTAGTCTAAACTCCATGTGTTTGGGGTTGGCAAACTGAGCATTTTAATTTCTTTCCTCATCAAAAGCCCATGTAATATGAGCCCGGACGATGAGGGCGACGTCATACGAACCAGGACTCTTTTTCATTAGTTTTTAATCAAATCTTGTGAGAGATTCTATTAATTCCTCTCCAGACCTGAGTAGAGGTCCGACCCGGGTAACTGTGTCTGACTTTTTTGGCGGTGCGGCGTGAATAATTATCGGGGCATGTAATCAGCAGCCGGCGGATACATGCATGGCAGTCCGTGTAGAATTTCTGAGGACCCCTTCAGTCCGTCAGACACTTTCAGCGTTTTCGTGCTCAATTTAACTGAAAAACTCATAGAACCCAACACATGCGATGCATATCTGACTGTAGGTTTGCCACGTCATGTCATCCTCAAGTCTCCAACCAACCGAAGTCCCTTCCCTGCCATCCTTCAAAATAATCCAAAATAATTCTCCTCGCTTTTCCTGCAACAGACATCCGATGAAAATCACGGAGTCTCAATTACACGCACGACACTTGAATGAAATCCATTCATACGTGTAATATTCCAAGTGTTTGGTACATGAGTTAAGAGTTATATTAGTAAATAGATAATACAACATTATTTCTATTAGCATTTTCATTTTGCTCGAACAGGAACACGGAAATTCATTTTAAAATTGTAGGGCATGTCTGAATTGGACTATCCAGCTGCTTAACTTAACGATGTACAAGAGAGAACAATAGCAATTATCCCAATTGAAACAGGAGTAATTTCTAGATCTGACTCTCCTGATTCCAATGATTTTATTGCATGAATCTTGTGTGAAAAGATAAGTACAAGTTGCGTAGAACATAATGTCAATTGTTCACTTTAATAATTTAATAGCGATGCCAATCTGTTTGAAGCATAACTGTTCGAAAATTCTTACACCGTCAGCGTATCTTACTTAAAATAAGCTGGAAAGCTGCAGCGTAATTATACAATTGGCTGCTAATTCCAACAGGAATTTCTGCACTCTAACTTGACTGGTCGGATAATACTTTTTTGGAGCACCCCTAACTTTAGTATACTAGTCGATACAAAATGATATACCTCTCTAGCCCTTTTAATCTGACGAGTTATACATTTTGTCATATGTCTTGTCTAAAGAACCGCTAAGATATGAGAAGCAAAATGCTTGATAATTTAATGCACTCAATTAAAGAGTACATAAATTGGTCCACCAAATCCTCTTGTAAGCTTTCGTGAACCAGATTAGGTTCACAGCTTTAACGATAAATTTTTCCCTGGGGTATAAACTGGAAAGTATTATTCCGATCATGTTCATTCTTCATCTTCTGATATTGACAGTTAATTTTTGTCGGATTGGTCAGGTTCCGATCTAATTGCACAAATGTTCACTCGTGGGAAGACAGAAATATCAACTCCGTTGATTCGCTATAAACCTCCAGAGCGGGTTTGTCTGTGTCACCGTTAGAATTAAACAATTCAGCGAGGATGCCGACGATTTCGAATAAATAAACTCGTAATCGAATTGCTTATAATCAATCTAGTTATTTTGGCTGGCGATGGTCAGTCAGAAATAACGTCATTCAATTATGCAGGAAGAAGAATCTGTCTAAGAACTCTACTTCCTACATTACCCCAACAAACTCGAATATATCGTGCAAGACATATTGTACATTTTTATGAGAATCTATTAGAATTCGAAGCACTAAGAATTTGGAGCTGGTTGAGTTATACGGTTATACCGGGTGATAAAATAATCCGTTTAAATGAAAATCATTAGTGCTAGGGTAACTGTGTTAGAAGTCTCGATAGTACGATGTATCTAAAATCATATATAAGCCTTATATTAGAGCCCTGGTTTCATTTCCACCTGGCTTCTAATAAATGCCTCTAATTTTAAGATTTTAACTAAAAAATTATAATCCATATTCTAAATTAAATTATGATCGATTTGAGATAACCGTTTCTACCTGTGATCCGAGTTACAAATAAGCAGGGCACGTAAACACACCTTCTAATAGGGTGGTGACAAGAGCCGTGTTTGTTAGAAAAGCTGTAAGGGACCATTGTTTTTTTAAGTCGTGGTAACTCTTACTTCCGCTCCAATTAACGGTGAGAAGGAACATAAATATGTTGATAAGTCAGAAATGTTCGGTCATTTTTCAAAGAATGATAAATTAGTCCAGACTGAAAATTGGAAAAATTCAACG
>JAQFYE010005820.1:0-11472 GCA_034694305.1 Protaphorura glebata | reverse complement strand
ATTTAATTTTAAATGTGAAACTATGATGCTTGTTATGTGTTGCAATCTCGAAAATAAACCAAATTCAATTCAATTCAGACAAATTCTATAGTCAGCAAGATTTTCTCAACGATTCCCAAAGTTTGTTCTTATTGTGAAAATACTTTTGCAATTTCGGCCATATCCGCCTCGTGCTTACTGTCGAATAAAATTTAATACGCCCAAGAAGAATTTCTAAATAAGCGGAAATGCTGAAGAACAAAAAAAAATAGAATTGGACAATCAGAAGTTAATATCCTTTGACGCAAACGGAATTTAAAATAAAAGCCAACGAAAGCGTCCGAAGTTGAAAGACATCCAGAGATGAGGTCTTTCCCTTTTATAGCTCTCATATGAGAGTAAAGCACAAATATGTTAAATTGTATTTAAATGAAAAAACAAAGGATACCATTTGTTTTGTGCATTTTTTAACTACATAACTATAAGGGAAATATATTAATTAAAAAATGATATATAAGATATTATTACCGGCCGCATTACAAGCGAGACTTATAGAGTGACCAAAACCCTTTGGTCGTATATTTTTCGGGAAAATATATAATATGACACTAGCCTGCTTATAAGTTCACTATCTGCCGGCAATATCCGAGCTGATACAAATGATATGCAGTTTTTGTAAAGAATGAGAACAGCTGGTCGGATCGGATCTAAAGAGCCGGAGCTTACAGTGAATGCCAATTTTTCAAAATTTTGTGACGGAGGCTTTATATTGTATTTAGTAAAGAAAACCTTCCTGTAAACATTTATCCAATGCTGCGACGTACTGTAACATTTAAAACCGTAAAAAAATCCACCTGAATCAATTACCTCATTTCAAAACTGAAGAGGATCCATGTTATTATCAGCATTTTCTATGAGGTGATTCCTGCCCGGTTAATTGTTGGCTTGAGTCTAGCCTGAGGTCAAGTTTTAATGGGCAGGACATACTCACCTATCCTGCTCATGAGAGGTTTTTTTTTCCTAACGATCGAGTACGTCTTTTTATTATTTTACCGCCCTTCTTAATTGATGTGTGTAACAGCAATGCTAATTGTCTTTATATTGCTGTTTGTCTGGATCTGTACAGGGTGGTTCGTATTCCGTTATCCTCCCCACTACAGAACAATTCAGAAAATTATGGGATACGATACGATTGGTTAACAATTTTATTCAACCAATATAATGATCTAACTTTATAAGTAGATTGTTATCTTAGGCTAATTTCATATACCACCATGTGGCGTCGCAGTAAAAATGGTAGAACGATTGACACGGATCCCGTTTCAATAATTAGCAAATAGTCTATGGATGAGCGCTTCAGGCATCAGGCTTTAATTTATAATTGCACTAGTTTTAGTTAAATTAATTTATGATGACATGTCAAAGTGGGGTGGAGAGTCTGCCATGAAGTGAATTTTATTTAATGATCAAGGAAGTAACATTGTTCCCCTTCAACGTTTTATGGCGCACATCGGAATGAATTCGTATTTAGTGGTGTCGTAAATCCTGACACAACTGTAAAATTACGGATTGAACTAATCGTAATAGACGGAAGAGTGGGCCTAAGCACACAGAAAACATTAATTATACAGTTCAAAATGATTTCGTCTAAACGAATCGCACAAAGACACAGACAGACTAAAGCGTGGGTCATTTTTTGTCTTATCTTGTTGAGTATGTAGATAACACGCTAATAAATATGAATTTTTAATAATATGCATTAAAATATATTTTCTGACGACAGCCGTAATCGTTCCGTTTTAATTTTGGACAACTGCTTTCTAGGGTCGGCTCTTGGTCATTATAATCCGGAGATAGAAAATGTAGCAAAAGAAAAAAAGAACCATTTAATTATAGCGTCTAACTATTTCACAATAGAGATCCAATTTTTTCTTCAAAATCTATGTGTGTTAAATGTGTAGTGCTTGCATCTTTCAACTTTGCCTTGCTATTTTTTATAAGATGCAATTCCCTTTTTTCAGTCCTGAAAACACACGAAGAAATTTTGAGGTAAAATCGACTTACTCAGAAATTGTCGAAGCATGGCTCAAAATTTTCAGAAATCACTTGTGGAAGTTGGTTTTTTTGGGATATTCAAGTTTTAAAGGCCTTTCTGGAGGAAGACCATGAAAAACCGGCTGAAAAACGGATCACTTAAATTTCCAGCGAGCGCTGTGCGCGAACGCGCTTTCAGACGGAGCTTAAAATATTTTGCCGGAGGTCCCACTTGAGTTGATCTTTCAAACGAGGTGTTCCGCTCGATTGTACCTATTATGGTTCCTGCTGTAAGGGGGAGACAATACATATCAGACACCCTGTAGTTGTGCTAAGGGCTCTTCCCCTAACACCGACTAAAACCAGACGAGAACTCCAACGTCCTGGGTGGTAAGATGGTCGAGTGCACTGTTTCGTACATCCAGGTACATGGGTTCGAAACCCGCTGGGGTATGGACGGAGGTATGTTTGGGTTGTCTTGCAGGGCATGGTTAATGATCAGAAAAACAATCTGAGGTTCTCAGTGCAGCGCGATGCGCTCCTGAGGCAGCATAGTTAGGTTCTTAGGAACATGATCTAACTTTCTGAATCTGAAACCTTAATTTTTGCTAAATAACTATTCTTATTCAAATATCGGGCCCAACCTTAACTTACACCAGGACGATAGTTTTCAGCTAGCGTAATTCTTGTATGAATTAATTCAGCAACTTCAGTGGGACGAAATTCTGAAACGGGAGGGTTTTAAAAATGTTTAGGACGTAAGATTTCCGAAGTTGTCTCCAAAGCCATAATTTAGAATTTGTCGGATACTCAAATCTGCAAAAATTCCAGTACAGACAATCGTTTAAGTAAATATGTAAAATTAACCTTTGATGCAAACCCAGTGGATCAAATTGTTTTGGTTGATCGTTAGTTTCTAGAAAATGTATCCCCTAAAAAATTTAATTTTTACTAAGACTTCTCCAGATCTTAATGATTGAAGTAGTTTCAAGACTAGCCATCTACTTGAGAAATTATTAAAAAAAATTCTAAACTTCTCGACCTGTATTTTAATTTAGTCAAAATTTGAATGAAACGGAATCAATTATCCAGGCGAGTAATATATCGAAACAAGCCGGATTACTACTGAAGCTGGGAAATGGATGATAAAAGTTAAATAATACCAATTATTCTAAATTTTACTAGATAACTCCTGGAATTTCAGGTAATTCATAACTACGAAACTGTGAAACCGTATTGGCATTGCGTTAACTTAAAAGGAGCTGATGAATTTAAGTACTTGCTTGTACATATTGGACAGTTCAACAAAAATAGTTAGAGTTACAAAAAAGCCCATTCAATGCAGAAATGCATTAAAAATGTGTGTAAGTGTCTAAAGAATGAAGTCTGATTTTGCGAACTGCATTAACAGTCACATCGTTCTGACACTCACATTAAGTGACAATGACAAGTACGAATCTTGATGACACAGTACTCGTCACGTTCACGTCTTGGACGATTCATCATTTCACCGACTAAAGGCGAAAGCTCGAGCAGTTCACCCAGTCCTTACCACCTTGGATGAAATAACTAGCAGTAAAATGAGGAGCTTCTTTAATCAAATCTTGTCACACTGCATTGTCGTCAAGTTGATAAAAACAAGTCAGAAATTGTCATCGTGTCGTCGGTGCGCGGTGTTGTTATGATTACTTATTTTTCACTGAGAAAATTGAGACCTTTATGCGGAAGTAACAAACCGCCTTTCTCATACCAAGCGTCAAGCGAAGCAAGCAAAAGGGATGTGGACATTAAAAAATGCAAAGAAACACGATTTCTTGTAGAATTGGATTTTCAAAATTATCGAATTAAGTGCATTTTAAAATAATTTCTATTCGCTACATTTTATGCTTTCCAGTGCATATATGAAAGGAAAGTTTGAATGAAAAAATATAGGCTAGCCATTTTTAAAATTAGAGCACGAATTTTGCAGGTCGACAGAGGATAATTTTCATTTAATTTTTAAGCAATTTACTTGGTCAATGCAAAATTGATGCTTCTATCGTCAAACCTTTATTGAATAACGTTATATAAAATTTAAATATGAGAGCAATATTTGCCCGAAAGCGGAAGACAATTTGTATACATACATCACAAACCCTTATAAAGAATTTATGCATGGACACTAAGATTTTGAACTCTACGTATTGATTTATGACTTACTTGATCAAGATAATCAACACAACGGTTACATAAGTAATAATTATGCTGCAGAAGCTAAATATTTGCATAACATAATTAGTGACCACTAAAGGCAGTCCATAATTTTTTGACTAACTGGTGAAAACAAAAGAATTACCTTTCCTCATAAGTCCACGTGCATCTGATTGCAGTCAGATAAACAAGTTTTACACTTGACTTCTGCTTACAGTAACAAACTGAGAGCCGATTAGAATACTTATTATCATGCAGAATCTACATCACATTTTAAATCTGACAGATAAAAGAGGAGTGTTAAGGTTAATACATGACCTTGGCTATGCAATTCCATTGTAATGTGGATTTTTTCAAAACATTTATGATTTAGTGAGAGTGAAGCACACCAAGTTCAATGGTCAACATTAATTCAGAAACGGCATAGTTAACAATTACGGGTGAAAAATTAACTGTAAATTTTTTCTTTGCAATGACACATTGACCAATACGTTAGTGAAGCGAGCTGAAATCTTAGCAGATCATTCTAATAAGACCGCTTGTAGGGAAACTTGTGTTGGGCGGCCACTATACTGAGGTCATCGGAATAAAATGTTTCGGATACAATAAACAAGTTGTCCACAGAATATCACACTAGTAGTGGAACAAACTCTATTCGAACAAAATCTTTGAGCAAAATGAAAGTGTGCCAAACTAATTAGGGGACTAATACATTCAACTTCTTAATTTAAACATAAATGAATCCTAAACATTTCTTGAAAAGATCGTCACTAGATTGTTTGAAATAATTAAAACTTGATAGCTTCGAGGCGTTTTCGCAAATACTTCCGTAATTTTATCTTATGTTTTCTACCCCGATATTAAATATGATTCTCTACATCTCTACAAGCATTTGACTATAGCTTTGAGATTTTAACCAAATTGAGAGAGAATTTATATTTCAAGAACAATTCTGAAGGCGACGACTTCAAACCTGTAAAAGTTCTCAATTAAATGATAATTATTTTATTTCGTTCGTAAAGGAGCCGAAACTGATGAGCTCTAGTTTATGTGTACCTGATAATTCAAACGTGTTTCACGGCTGAGAAATTTTGCGGTGATATTTTTAACAAAACTTCCAATATTCCGTGTATTCCATTCTAAAAACTTGCCGCTCGATTCGGACCAGACTTTTTCTTGGATTGGATTGGATACGTACATAAATATATACAAGTCGTCAACTCCATTACTCATACAATATAATAGTAATACGTCACATTGATTCATCAATGAGTATCGTCAATTCCGACTGCAACTAAACTTAAATTAATCTTAATTTAATTTAATGAATTAATGTGTCGACTTGATTCGTATGCCGAAAGGGCTGAGTATTTTCATTACAAACTTGACTTGGGTTAGAAAACAACAGAAATTATCGGGGCAAACGCCCATCTTTTTATCTTTTTATTTCATTCATCATATTTACTTTGATACAAAATATTTCCTAAATATCAGTTTTGATTTGATTTTGCTGTTCAACGGTAAAATTTACCGACGAAAGAACTACTGATTCAAACCTAATATCTATACACATTTAGGCATTGAATACCAAATTATTTAATTGACCTCCCAACCAAGGTCCATATTTTTAAGTATTGAAGAATTCGATTTTAAAAAACTACTAGAGTTTGCATGTCAGAAACGCGCATTTTCACCTAATTTATTAGTAGTGATAAAACGAACGGTTATCCTCAGATTTAAAGAACTAACAACAGTTGAGAAGGCACATTTCAGCGTCAGTCGTGATCACATGAAATTTGCTCGAGTCAATTTACTCCTCACAGAGCGCCTACTTGTTGTATCAATAAAAAATATTTCTATTGTAATCGAATGTCGATGAGGAGAATTTATGACATGAGATTGAGATCTTGATTTTCTATTCATCTTAAAGATACATTTATGTTAAGAAATGCAGGGAGCTCTTGTCGGCGTGATTGAGTTAATAATAAACAATCACCCCTTTTAGTTAAACAAAGCGGATGATGACAACGTTATTTTTTTACACGGTCAATCTTTTTGACCAATACAAATTACAATTACAATTGGTCAGTCAGTCACTGGGGATTCAAGTTTTCAGCTACTGCCGCTGATTACACTTACACTGTTTTTATGCATCGTTATGTTACTTCTGTCTTGAAGATAATCTGTAACATCTGAAAATTAAAAAAAAATACGTTCCTTTCGTCCGTGAAAATTTAAATGAATTTTTATCTACCAAATTAGGTTAATGGAGCGGGAACTGGTCATTCCATTATTTCAGTGACTTTAATTAATTGCTCCCAGTGATTGGATTTAATATAGCATTGAGTTCAAATAACCATGAAGATGATGTAGCAAATTACATTGCAACTGTGTCCGAAGTCCGAACGTGATACGTAAATTACAAATTCATTTTATCTGCCTCAATGCTGCAGCAATAAATTAAATGTAGATATTTTGTTGAAGGGAGTAGTAAAGACATTACGTTTTGAGTACTGCCAAACTTATACAAATCTGAGCGACCTTACCAGAATTGGACCTGTATGATGCTAGAAATCGGTTCGTTTATGAACAGCCAGCCGTAAAAATTCACGCTCTCGTGTCAAATTTGTTTCAATTATGTTTATATCTAGAATGAAAGACAATCTGTGAGTCCGGAATGAAAACACAGTCGTAGTAATTAAAACCAGACAAAATGTTGAGTTTTACATCAATCAACTAAACTACAGAATAAAAATTCTAAATTCTCAATACATTAAATATTGTCAAGGGTGTCGGAGCCGATGATGTATAAACATTGAAAATATTACAGTCTGACATACATTTTCCGCGTGCAGACTTCATGTTGAATAATTTATTGTCTTGAAATCTGCGGAGGAAAACCGCGTCCGATGATTTTCCCATACATTTGATTCAATAGATACGTCATGGTCACAATAGACATGATATGCCGGCCTTAATGAGAGTTGAGGCGGGGATGCATTATAAATGTAAACTTTCAATCATTTATGTGATGAAAATTTCTGAAACTTATTCTTGTCATCTACAAAGATGTTGTTACAACACGACGAGCTCGACCACGTTTCTCAGAATTTTTATTCTTTGCCCCAGTTTTATAATTTAAAAAAAATGTTTCGCTAATGTATTGGCCCAAAACTCGTAGCGGATTCGATTTTGTGTTCAGACAACTGGTAGAGCCGAAGTTATATGCATAAATACTTCTATAATTATGATCGTGATCATATTGTCCTTAATTTATTATTCGCACGTATGTTATGAATTCTAGAGCATTGTGGAATTTTTATAAACCTGTCATTCCAATCCTCACCGTGTAAAACAGAGAAATTACTCTACGTTTAGTGCCAGTCGTGAATTGAGTTAATTTTGACAGAGATTTTACAGTTTATATGCTTTTATGGACAGTCACGTCATCGCCATGTCTTAATTGCCTTCTTCCTTCAGATTGAACGAATAAAACTGACCACTTCATTTATATAAAAGGAACTAGGCCAAATGTACAGAATGAATTGACCAGCCGAGGCTCGGGTGCATTGATGATGATTGGAAATTAGATCTAGAACTAGGTCTGCTATTGACGTGCGGGTTCATGAACATAATGGCCTCTTATTATGTGTCGAATTTATGGAGTGATATCCCGCAAAATCTGACCACTTGGATTCTTCCATGATAATAAAACATTGTAATTGTAGTGGTTTGGCTTTGAATACCTCATGTAGAGATTTCACATAGTGGAATACAACCTTAACATTCTGAAATCTGATCAGCTACTAGTTGTGATCTGAATCTACACTATTGATGAGGTTCTGATTAAGAAAATATTGGTTAAATATAAATTCTAAATAAAAATATACGACAATTCTGTATTTTCTGGTGCACACGTGTACCCATAAATCGTGGGTGCACGTTTAAAAAAATAACAAGCCTCAGAAAAATCGGATTAAACTTCTAACATTTTTCGAAACCAGATTCAGTCAAAAATTGGGTAACTTATTATCACATGGAGACAAAAGATTACGCTTGGTCACCGTAGACTGCAACTGGTCAATCCTATTCATATTATGTAAGACCACCACAAAATTAAATTTCCCATGTCACACTGAAGGTTACGCCGGTATATGTCTGTTCTCAAGCTACTATACTGTCCTAAATAATACTGTAAATTTAGTGACCATCATTTGCTGTATCGTAGCGTGTCGTACGTGTGGCAAAGGTCTGATCTCGAGACTTTACCTTTAATTAATTCTGTAGAAAATTCCTTGCACTTCATCAAACCGTTGGAGTTGGTCAGTCCTGTTCACACCATGTCTTTAAGAAAATTCTTCCCTCGGTTGTGGCCGGGGATGATAGAGTAAAAAAGAAAGAATGGAATGCTGAATTGCTGACTAATGGCAATTATGGTTCTTCAGAGTCTTTATCCGACGACGATGCGACGGGAACTTGCTAGCCTATTAATTTTCATCAAACGGGATTACGCTCTGAAGGTCGGTCACTCACTTCCACAAGCCAAAAAATACGAGTTTGAAAAGATAGATCTACAGCACCAGTCCGAGTACAACATTCAAAGGTCGTGACCCGAACCATGGTTAATATTGTAGCCCAAGGTAAATTTCTTAGAGCAATTGTGGAATTATTTTACATTTTATAATTTAATCATCCGTAGAATAATCATCAAACAAGGAACATCTGCCTTCACAAGATTACAAAAAACTAATAGTTTCAGCTGAATTATAAGAATTTGGAGAAACTTAATCAATTTCAGTTCTTGGAACACTTAGGCACCTACGAAGGCCCCAAAATAAAAGTACACCTGTAGCTCTGAATCTCACAAGTAGTTTACACAGTGCCTGAATATTCGCGAACAAGGTACCCGGATTGACTAATAAGGAAAACACTTTTCACCAATGAAAAATGTTATCAAAAAATTAATTGAAAGAATATAATTAAAAATTGAGGTCGAAGCGCAAGCGGAAACGATTCGTAATAATTCTGAGCAAGTGGCCTGATCTCATTTTGATAAATTGTATAGATTAAATACATAGATACATACAGAGGTTGAGGTTACTACTTAGATAAAATCTACAGTGATAAGACAGTATATTATTTAATTGTAATCTGATTTTGAATAATGAGAATTGAATTATTAAAGGATTAAGTTCACATTGTAAATCCAAAGGAAAACCCTCCGACCGATTAGCCCAGAACCGGGGGCATTTGTGGATCATATAATTATTTATTTAATTCGAAATGAGTTTTGTGAGATTGTGGCTTCTGTGGTCATTCTCATTCCACTTAAGTCATTTGACTTTGACCATGTCAAATTTAAACCAAACAAGTTTAAGTTATTAAGGGCGACGACAGCGAGGTTAATTTAATGTGGAACTAGCCCAGAAACTCAGATTCAGAAGATGTGCAACAACATATAATTTTAGGTAATGACTGTTGTGAATAACGAAGAGTGTCAATGGAACGAATGACATCAAATAGGCATAGAGCTTTGATGCGGAGGAACAAATAACAAAAAAGTCCGAGTCAAATTTAATCATCACCAACCCAGAAACCTCTGGAGAAATTATTATGCGTTTTCTTTTGCAGCAATGTATGTAGCTCAAGCTATGTATTGAATTGCTGAGTGGTAATGGGATGTCTCGGTTGAATTGGCAAAATGATACAAACAAGGTCGACTTTTATGTCCAAACATAAAAAATGTTCAAAAGAAGTCGTTAACGTAGATCATTATTATGTAAAAGTAGCCCAAGCTTTCGCTGCAGTAAAATAGATTTCTGTTTTTGTAATGTTGATGGGTCTTCAGTATTGCGTGGATTTTAGGACATTTAAGATGAAATAAAAATATTCTCTTTTTTAAGCAACCCGTAAACGCCGTTTTCAATCTGACTCTTTATTCCAACTGTGAATGAAATATTCCTAGTTGGATCCTCTGCTTCAAAA
This sequence comes from Protaphorura glebata, assembly GCA_034694305.1. Taxonomy (NCBI): domain Eukaryota; kingdom Metazoa; phylum Arthropoda; class Collembola; order Poduromorpha; family Onychiuridae; genus Protaphorura; species Protaphorura glebata. The sequence goes on along the minus strand of JAQFYE010005820.1, from coordinate 1,284 downwards.
TTAGGAAAGAATTAATGAAACGTCCATTATTTGACTATTTCCTCAATTATGAATTTTTAAAAAAAATTCTGTCGAGTCAATGTCCACCGTAAAGGCGGTGTGACGTGTGACCATTCGTGGCATTTGGTCACCTTCACTTGACTTCAACTGAACTTCCGGACCTGATTTTAAAAAAATTAACCAACCGTACTGTTTTCTTCCTAATTCTTAAGCCGACCCGTTCCAGTCAATAAATCATACCCTGCCTTCACTGTGCATAATCCACATGCTAAAATGAAAAGAGAATTCACATGCTATGTAGGATATATGCGCTTGTTTACGGAAATCAGGCTCATCCGACAAGTAATTTTTTTTGTGTCGGTTTATGATCCTCAGCTCACTTTCGATTTTGAGTTCACACTCCAAAAACAAAAAGTTTGCCCGGAAATCATGTATGGACAATTAGGGCTATACGGAAAATTCCCTTGACATTAGCTGACAAGGCTAGAGCGTGCAACCGTCCACTAATCCGCATAATATTATTATCCTATACAAGACATGCACATGATGTGAGTTTTGAACCAGAGCTAACAATGCAAGGATAATGACGTTACAATTGCGTTGGCCAGGGTGTACGAAATAATCCAGACATTTACTTCCTACTGAAAAAGCATGGTGTAAAATAATACGGGGTGTCCCAAATGAATATACCGCGTTCCAAGAATTCATAACTTCGAAAATATTGATAAGAATTTCAAAATCATACTTGTATGGAAATTTCGAAAGGACTTGTTTTTTTACAATTTTTAGATTTTTTGATTAGTGAAAGGTATTCTCGCTATGATGACCTTCCTTATTGCCTTCGCACCGCCTAATAACGTTATTCGCATGGGACATTTCGATTGTTTGAAACCGAATTCCAGGCACCTGCTCGTCGATATTTCTTTTTATGTATCAAAATTCATTTTCAAAATTCTAAAAATAATTTTGGAAACTTTAGAAATAATTTGTGAAATTTTGAAAAATATTTTTGAAGTTGTGGAGATCTCGAAAGGACATGGAAAGAAATATCGACGAGCAGGTGCCTGGAATTCGGTTCCAAACAATCGAAATGTCCCATGCTAATGACGTTATTAGGCGGTGGGAAGTCAAAAATGTGTTTTGACGTGTGTAGAACCCACCATAGCCACCCGTGCAGAAAAATAAAATAAAAAACCCTCCCAAAAAAATCCGCACTCATCAACACGCATCAACACACATCACATACAAAAGATCTCATCCAATCCTTTCTCGGACGGCAAGGTT
>JAQFYE010005819.1:0-11473 GCA_034694305.1 Protaphorura glebata | reverse complement strand
CGTACCGATAGTCCTTACTAACTTAGTTAAAACTTACAAAGTACACACAGGATTTTTGAAGGAACTGTTCAAAAATGAAGTCCCTTCAAAAAAGATTTGTCTAGATACACTTCTGCATAGGCGGATTTCTTTAAAAAAAAAGCTTGACCCATGTCTACACGCTTAAGCTTAACTGTAATGTAGCCTAAATAATCTACAAGCATGCCTGCCTTACATACATACAACAATACACGGCTCAAAATGCTAGCACACGTTGAGTTGTAAAAATTTAAATTTAGTTAAAAATGCGAAGAGAAGTTTGTAACATAATTATAGAATATTTCGTTTCCTCCCCTTTCGATTCTCCGGAGAAAAGAATCGACAAGGTCCTAACTAATAAAATTATTAAATAAATAAATGCTTCCTCACTTAAAAAGAATAATCTACCGAATGAACGTTTCTATTTACACGATCCGTTTGGTTTCATTAAAAAAGAACACGACCGACAACCTCCGAGGAAGTGGGAATAACGTAAGTTACAAAATGCGATAAGTACAACCTCGGCAATAAAATGAGCTAATGGACACTACGAGTCACACGAGCACTAGAATAAATTAAACGAATTTTCCGTCCGGCAAAATGACTGACGTTTCTAGCTTCATGGTAGAAAAAACCCTAAGGTCCCTGACCTGTCTTGTCAAATAAGAACCTCCTGTCTATGTATTTTCTGGAACAAATTGGGCCTGAAAGTGGGTTACCCCTCTCCATAAATCCTTTACCCGCTAAAACCTTAACAGCTATTTTGTTTTTTTCATAAAATTGTACGTGTACTTGTATGGTGGTCAAGCGATTGGCAATTGTTTAAATGATTGAGACCAATTGTGTAATGATGATAATGATGATGACAATGTCATGTCCCAACGATCCGTTCAGCTAGGAACACGGCCCAGTCAGAGTCTAAAGGTGTACAACCGTCTGGACGAGTGTCCTGACAGCCGCAAGGTGTCACCGGCGGTAAGGTGCTCATTTTCTCCTTCCAATTCCTTTTCACGGTTTCTAAAAGTGCTGCCGCGGGCGTGGGTCCAGTGTTTGGCTTCCATTTCCTAGACGCTTTCTCCTTCCGCTCAGGCGGAAACATGTTTGGAAATAGTACCCTGATTTTGTCCGGTGGAATTTGTCGCAATGGAATACTCTTACTTTGTACGTATTTACTCTGAGGAATCCATTCGTCCGGAAGTCTACAATAAATATTAAATGACAGATATTATTACAAAAGTAATCACAGCGTTGCACTCGCGCTTCCTTCCTCTGTACATCGATTTTTTCTTAGAACAGTGCAAAAATATATATCCCCGGCGTACATTTTCTTTTTCTAATGCATTTTTTCTTGCACAACACGATTCCTCTGCGCTTTATATCATATATTCATGATTTTTGAAAACAGTTTTTTATATTCTGAATAAAAATCAAAGACTAGACTGGAAATGAAAAGATGAACTATTAAGGTTTCGCCTAGTTAAAAATTCGATGACAAAAGAAATCGTAACATAAAATTAAATAATAAAAATTTCTCGGATTACTGTAGGGGAGATAACCATTATGCTGAAATATGGCTGAATAATTGAAAAACTTACACATATTCTGGATACCACCGAACAAGAAAGTGAGGTTCTTGGTAGGAAGTAGTACGTCTTGACAGCACCTGGAAGTAATGGAAGTATATGTAAATATTCGGATGCTATCGACTAGGAATATGATTAATCTATTAATAGATTATTCTGACGTACCTGACAATTAAACGTGCAGTTGTGCATGCTACCTTTCTCAAACTCAATTGCACCCGACAACCTGTGCTTAATGACCTCCATCGTTCTTTTGTCGAAAAAATCTACGACGTGCCCTACAAAATTTGGAAACAAATATTAAGACCGGAACCTTTACTTATTCTATTACAAAAGTACTGCATTTAATGTGCCAACTAACTCACCCGTATTTAATTTTTGTTTCCTTCCCCTCTGCTTTTTTCTCCTCGCATTTTTCGAAGGGCTGGAGTCCAATTTCCTCGCAATCGATGAATGACCATTTGCACCATTTCCATGAATGTTCGTCGTGATATGACTATTCACATGCCTCTCGAGGGCTCCCTACACAAATCATAATGGATTCCAATAAAACACACTTATCATTTCAATTGCACGTGACCTGGTCGTGATTAATGATTTCGCTGGCCGATTTATAATATCTTCGGCAGAAAATTTCTAAATTATCATCGAGAAGCTTATATTTTACGTCGATTTGAATTTTGAATTGTTAAAAAGTTTAAATTGAAATTGAGACAATTAAAAAAAATATTCCAAATTTGTGCAGATTGAACACTTTAACACTTACGATAAAGAACTACATAGTAGAGAAGAAAAAATAAAACTTGGAGGACGAATGTCTAATCTAAGTCTGAGGTCTTGTTGAAATTACTCAAGCACTCATATATAGTCCCATTTCCCACAGAACCCCCCGGACCAAAGAGAATAAGTTTAGAGCAAAAATAGATAAGGGATTATTATTTTTAGTCTTGACTCTCAGACCACGTATCCTTGACCCTGATTTGGGAATCTGGTTGGCTAGGCTAAATAGAAACTAAAAGTCTGGCTCTTTCGATTCTATCTTGCCAAGTACAATACACAGTCCTCAATGACTGACTCTCACTGTGAAGCATTTTCATTGGCCAAATCCCAAACGATTGCAATTTGGTAACTAGATCAGACCAGACCAAGAAAAATCGCTGTTACGAGATTCGAAAACTAACCTGGGCTGAAAAGCATAGGCCACAACCAGGGAAAATGCATCTGAACGGTTTGTTGCCTCCATGACTCAAAACATGGCGTTCAAGCCAGGACAGGGAACAAGACTTTTTGTTGAACACTTTACAACCTTCCCAGAGACAACTGTACCCCTCTGCCTTAGTTTGTGGGGCTACGTGAGTCGTCTGAAAACACAAAATATAGGCGAATTATTTCCTGCACATCAAAATATATTGAACTTTGAATCTCAACTAAATGCCGATTTCTCCTCGGAAATTGTATATTTTCAATTGTTCGGCAGCCAAGCCTCAAAGAATAGACAGAACTCACGATTTTGTTGGAGAAATTGGCACCAGGTTAAGTTTCAACGACTCGGTGAATGATTTAATTACCTGGATATGTTCTAAAAAGTTCAAATTGGTCTCAGTCCCACAAATACAGTCTTTCCACATGCAATATTCTTGAATAATCCCCTTAGTTGTACTAGATTTGGCAAGAAGGCGCTCGGACTTTTTTGTTGCCAATGGAAAGGTGGCCGTCGATGGTGTAGGTGGTTCGACAACTTCGACGGCGGCAACGCTGGGCGGAGGAGAAATGGACGTTGCACTATCATTGGAATTAGTGGTTGAAACAGTTACGAATGAATTACTTCTCCCACTACCACTACTCGAATGTGATTTGACTGAGATGATTTCGTCGAGAACAAGTCTACGTTTCCTGGAAATACTGCTGCTGGTTGTTGGAGAAAATGAAGGATTGGCACTACGAACAATGTCAGCACCAGTACTACTCGTCGGTAAGGAAGAATCAATGAAGGCGCCAGTTAGGAGTGATTGGATGTCCAATTCCATGGACTCATCCTCATCGTCATCAAGTGGTGCTGGTGAGGTTGAGGATGACGATGAAGATGACGATAATGATGCCAATTTTGACCCAGCCACAGGTTCATGATCCTCAGACGTGGATGAATCAGGAGTGGCAACTGTGAGGGATGTTGAACTAGTTTGTTTTTTCAAGACTTCTGACGTGGTTGAAGTTCTAAACCCAAATGTGGGGAATAATGGCGGTGGGGGTAGTGGGAAACAACCACGAGTCGGAGGTTTAGACTTCGTCGTACATGTACTAGAGCTAACCTCAACTATTTCTCCTGGATCAGTCTTCTTTGGTCCGCCGCTACTATGAACATTATTTTGTGGAATAATTGAGTTACTATTAATATTAATATTATTACTACTACTACTGCTACTAGTTGAGGATAAGAGTGGACTGTTTCTAGTTTGAGAATAATTTTTAAGTCCTCCGAGTTTCCCCGATTGTGTGTCAACCAATAATGGTCCTTGAAGTCGACACTTTTTCTTCTTGGCGGGGGAACAACTGGATGAAGGTCTTGTCTCTTCATCATCATCATCCTCCGTCAAATCAACTAAAATTTTATCAGTCGTAGAACTAAGTGAACACGTTTTCGATTTGAGTGGAGCGGCGGCGGCGGCGGCAATTTTTGTAGTAGTCGGCGGAGGGGGGTTCAATCCCCCAAAGGCAGTCGGAGTTGGGAGTCCCCCTACTTTAGGGAACCCACTCAGAATGATCACTTTGCTTGGCTTCCCCTCTCCACGAACCAAGTAGGATTTTGTGGGTCCACGTAAATTCGGAAGTTGTCTTGTGGCTCCACCCTTGGCAAATTGTTCAACCACACTTCCTCCCCTGCTCACATTTGTTGTCTTGAGATCGGCTGATGAAACGTTATTTCGGGCAACAACGACGGCGCTCCCTGACTCCCCAGTCTCATACCCTAAAGCTGCTATGATTTTCTTGATATTCGTTGACCCAGTCGAAAACTTTCGTACATCACAGTGGAAAGACGATTGAACAACATTTTTTGGCTCAATGAATTTGAGGGCTTGAGCCTTAGACGTCACAGCAGTTGCATAGCCTTGGACGTGAGCTTGTGGAATTTGAAAGGATATAAAATTTGTGACAGGGACCTTTGGTTTCGGTGCGGCTACCGCGGTCATGATTATTGGTGGCTTGGGGGCTATTGTCGTCGTTGTCGTTCCTCCTCCAATTACTTCTTGTTCTAGGTCAGGGCCGAGGTCACATAGTGACGAAGTGGATGAAGATGAGGATGAAGACGAAGGCGAACTTCCTGATCCACAACTACTTAGGTCAGAGGGCTCTAATGAGAGGTCGCATGGGGAGTACGGTGAGATCAATTCCAGGGAATCATTTGTACCAGGACTCAAGGTTGCGACGCCACTGTAAGGTAAACAAAGAGAAATTTACGAATTAGTTGAAGTAATGACTATTTTTTTAGTACACCAGCGTCTCGCTAAAACGTACCCCTCTTTTCAATACCCCACATGTTAAATTATCGGTTATACCGTGTTCTCAACAAAGCGTACCTTTTTCTTTCCTCGTAGTGCTCAGTTTTAATGAGGTTTTACTGTTTTAGTATATTGCGCTAGTAAAACAAATCCTAACCAAATTTTCACTCGGCTTTGGCAAATAGTCAAAAACCTATGGTTTCCGTCAAAAAATTAAGTCCTAAATAAGGTGAAATGGAAAGTTATTTGGCGTCCAAACTTTGTTAACAAAATACATAATAACCATGTGTGGACGAACTGTTAAATTTTGACTGACTATGTGACATCCGCTCCCGTAACTCGTTTCTGAACGTGGGTTAGCAATTACTTGACTTTTGCAAATAAACCTTGCCTATTTAATCTATAGGTTGGTTTAACAAAATGAAAAAATTAAAATCCTGACACCCAGTATTTATCGACCACGGCCCTCATCCTAATCACTAGTCCCGGCCTAAAGCACCTGGATCATAGAACTTGACACAAGACAATGGGAAATGAATCAACTCAAAATAATGTCAAAGATATGGGTGTCCATAAAACAAGGCAAATGTCCAAAAGAGTAACCTGGTCTTATGGCGCTATTAAATTCCATTAGTAGTTAATAACATCAAAATTCATTTCAAAGTTAATCTCAATGACCTCTCATATGAACCGAACAATCATGTTTGAAGCACATCATGGAGTAGGACCAGTACTCGCCTCGACTAGTGTCAAAACCAACCAGCTCTTTTGATATCTAATCGCTATTTTTTTATATAATGATTAGTTTCATTCAAAGCTAACTATTATACATACGACGACGGTGAAATCAGAGCCTTAATAATATTATGTTTACTCCAACCAGCAGTGCAGTGCAAAGAAAAGTGGATCTTTAAACGACTTGAGTCTTGACTTTTGAGTACAAGTTTTTAACGCCCTGAACACAAAAAAAAACATATAAAATCTTGTTGTAAGATTCAATTTTTGTTCCTCTCCCTTTCACTGGATATAAAATGACGCTGCCATATGCCAAGAAAGTTGTGAATAATTTCACAGATTAAATCTCCGTTGAGAGGGTGGTCCTTTATTTTTATTATTTCAACTCCAACCGTCCAACCTTCACATCCATTGTAGGGTAGAAGTCCTGACGAATGTAAATTCTTAATGAGGTTCCAGAGATTCAGAGTGTACGATTAGATTCAAATCTTTGCTAACTAGTATTTAAGAAAAAATCCATATTCCGGAGTCAAGTCAACGAAAACAAAGAAATCCAAAAACACTCGTCTCCCTTTTCCATGTAAGCAGAGGCCATAGATGGCATTTTAACATACAAGTTTGCACCCCATCTATCACGGAATCCAAGATTAGTCAAGGAACTCTCGTTCTGCGTTTGCTCAGGTGACACCTGACAACCATATCCTTGTAAGGGGTATCGTCGTCATTTTAACCGCTCAAATTGCTGACATTTTCGCATGTATGCCCAGCTCTCTTCAGAATTATCCGAGTACTATCGACTTCGACATATTTTGTTCGAAAACTCGACGATAATCATTTATGATCTTGCAATAGAATATAATATTAATGTGTTTTGAAAAGATAAAGCTTTCGAACCATTGCTTGATTGCATTCAGTCTAATTAAACGCAATATTTCGCCATACACACGAATATGGATATCACTTAAGGTATTTCAATTAATGAATGGCGATTTCCTAAATAACATTTCCTATGTAATCGAAAAATTTCCAAATGCAATCTCAGCAATTTAGAAGTATATTTCGGAAATGTGGACTCTTTTTTTAAACCTGAATCCGGTTCGCATTCAGAATACGTGGAATAAATACGGCAGGAAGATACATATTGGCGGACATATCTCCGACCATGTGCTTCAAAGGCCTCATGGTTTTTAGAAAAAGTGAAGAGAACGGAATTTGAATGTACTTAGGTCATAATTTTATTAGAAATGTGTGATTTTGAAAATTGTATTACAACATTACTAAATAGTGAATAGTGCGAGCATCATCAAGACAATAAAACGTGTAATGAGATAAGGAAACTTTTGAAAGAGGATTGAAGGAGCGCAGTGCAGATGCTGGGCTGCAGAAGAAACTGCAACTTACATGTATAGTCGTGCAAATGTTCCATCATTAAATCCCACCAGATAACATTTAGCTCAAGTTGAAAATTAATTCATGACATATGTAGTGAAATGAAGTTGGATATTTAATGAAGGAAGATATCTTTTTTTTCTCCGACTAAATGCCCTCGATAGATACGTACAGTCGTACAGACGTACTGAACGGATGCCCCGCAACTAAAAAGTACTATGTAGGTGTCAATATCCTTTGGAAATTCTCTTTGATAACTCTGACACTTAGCTAATTTTGAGTTTAGGACCTGGCACACCCAAGGAAGGAAGGAAGAGAAGAAAAATCCTAGGATGCGATGTCTACTTCCAATAAATACATAATGTCATTTAGCCCGAGGGAGGTAACTGTACATAGTTCAAAATCTCCAGATGGGCTATGTGTAGAAGTCTGGATAAATCGGATTTTGCGAGCCCTTCACAATCCCATAATTCAATTCCCTTGTCTATCCTTCCGCTTTTAAATTTTTATCTGCCTCTGCCTATTCGACACGTTCGTTCGGATGTTCTTCCTAGGATTTCAAACAAGTTCATTTTTTTAGAGCTTCGACTCCTGGAGGGTCCCACATGTACTGTACATAGTATTATCTCCATGCACATCTTTTTGGCATCATTCTCAAACGCAAAATAGGATTATGTATGCATCCATGGTTCAAATCGAGTGTGTTCCATAAAGAGTTCTATGCCACACACTACCTAGCATTATATACGATATAATGTGTTCTAGCAGCCATAGTCTAGCATGTATGGACTTTAATCGTGAAAGTTTAGTCGGGCGACGGCGGCGGACGGTTGGAATCGATTTTATTTACAGGGAAGCCCTTCCGAAAACTCAACTCTAGTCCAAAATGAAGTACACACTGTCGTCGTAATATTTCTTCGTCCGAACCATCCATCCGTTCCTACCGATTTTCGGATCCACTGACTCATTTTCTGTTTTTCAAATTTGGACATTTGGCTGGCTGGATCGGATGTGATACTGGAGGGTGTCAGATTTGAGTCCTTCCCTATCCCTTAAGCCTTACAATCATTCAATGCACTGCCACTGCTGGACATCATCCTCATCATCGCTTCACTCCCGGACTGTCTCCATAGAGACAAGGATCCAAGCCTGGAGGATGGATAAATCCACTGGAGTAACTCGCTTCATGGTTTCACTTTTCATCGTTTGTTCCGGAGGAAGAAGTAATATCTAGGCACTGAAAACACCCCTACAATCGAATCCAGACACAAGTACCCTTCAAAGTCCCAGGGTCCAAGTTTGATCTCGAGCTTACTTGTTAGATATACCCAAGATCATCCCTACCAACTCATTCGGTCCATGAGGGGTCGTATTCTAGTCTGTAGTCGTGGTCGTGTAATCAACAATAGAGTAGTGATGTTTATCAAACTTAATCAAATGCTAAGCACAAGTAAGAGGCTATCACTAACAAGGATCATGAGTAATTCAAGTCAAGCTAAATGTTTGACGGATATTCATTTCAGGTATCCTAGTCATGAATATTAGCACCAAATTTTTGGTCATTGTCAGGAACTTGTGAAATATTCTAGCCTTATATTCCTAAGTAAATACATACGGGTCAAATAAGAGAAATCTTATATACTGGAGTATCTTTTGAGTTAAGCGGTACAAATGGAATCAAATTTGCTGCGTGCCTGACCCGGTTGGAATTATAAGTTAGTCCAGAAGATAGAAATAGGAAAGTCAGGTTCGCAATAACTAGAGATATTCTGTTGGAAAATAAAGAAAAGAAGGCCTAATAGGTTGCACCAGTAGACTCAGTACAAACTTGGAGGACGAATTAGTCAACAATCAGTGCACACAATTTGTGGATCTAGAAAATAAGGACTTTTAAAGACTAAAGTTTACACAAAACCGATCCATCAACTTCCACCCCAGTGGAATTACATTGTCTATTTGAATTGAACTCAATTCGGCCGGCTTTCGACTGACATTCAATCTGCGGCTTGGGAAATGACCATCTAGTTCTAATTTATCTCAACTCCCCAAGGGATTCTCAACCAAAATTAACCTTTTTCGACTCGAATTTCTACAAGTTATTATGTACTCGAGGTTATGATTACACTGAGTGTGTTCAGAAGAAAAGGAATCAAAATCAAAAATTTTGTGCTATTCTCCTAATTTCTCAAAACAAAAATTGTAATTGAATTCCATACTCGACGAGTACGGATCGTGTTTCATGTAATGTCGGTTTAATCTCGACAGGAAAGCTAAGATATTCATATTCATCCTTCATGGTTCGTGACGACAATGTTGAAGCTTTGAGTTGTTTGTTTCTTTCGTTTTGTTCATGGCGTTCACGTTCCCACGCACTTTGTCTCATTAATTAAATCTCATCAAGTAAGGTGTACCTGTTTTTGTACTTCAAAGAGTCGTTTCCTCACAATCTTATGCATATCTTTGACAAATAATTAAAGCTCTACACTCTGTCTGGAACCTGTACTTATTCAATAAAACAGAAAGCCGGCTCTTCAAAGTGCATTTCGTTTTAACGTACTAAAACTATAAAGTCAGTATTTCCTCAGCATTGTTCGTATTATTCGCGCACCTCCGTTATAACGAACTAATTGTCGTGAGGTTTTGTTCACACACTCTATTACGTAAGATTCGTCAGTTGTTATGCTGGGTTCGAAAAATGAATCCAAACTCAAATCGGTCTAATTTTAAATTGGGGAAACAATGCAACTTTCCAAACAAGAGCATGAATATTATTCTTAGAATCTTTTTTTTCTTGTAAAGCCATTATTCATTGTTTATCCTAATTTGATATTGAAATCATCACCAACCACATGGATAAGGATAATAACTCAGCACCAGTCCGGCCTGTTTGCTTCCTAACCAATTATTCCTGTCAAAAAAATATTAAATTCCAACTTCCTCTCCGGTATTAGTTTCCAAGCATTTCCTTTCTTTCTCTCCGACTCCCTAAAGCTATTGCTGTGTTCCATGGCCATTTGAGAGAATGAACTCACTAGACTAGTCCAAACTCCAAACTCTATTCAGAGGCCAAGTCGGGGCCAACCCTTGGAACAAAAGAACCTCAACTCCTTCCATTCCAATCTGTCCAAACCCTTCATAATTCTCACGGAATATCCTTCATCTTCCTTCACCCAACCCTCCTATAGTCCATCAATATCAACTAGAACTCAACTTTACTGGCCACCAAAGCATTTCAGTAAGGATCGGAGCTCATATATGTGTTTATTATATTTCTTTACGACCATTCTTCTTATTTTCTTCTAACCTTTCCAGAATCATTTGTCCCGAACTAGTAACGAGCTTTGTAACGGCGTAAGTAAAATAATTTAGAAGATATCATAGAACTAAAGTTGACCCTTTATGCATCGAACTCGCGAAATGATGACCAACGGAAAGAAATAAACTAAGGCGTAGCACCGGGTCTATCCCGAAGTTCGATTAAAGGAAGCGTTCGAAAAACGATGTTGGCCGGTATAAATATTTGGACCATATTCCTCTGAAGTATAGATCGATCATTGGAGGATAGGCATGGTTTAAGATAAAGAAACTCTTTAAGATATTGAGAAATAACGACTAATATTGGAATGACGTCATAATAGACGCCTTCGGTTTGAAAGCACTCCGAAAGGTGGACCATGACGAGTATAGTCATAATAATATGATAATGATAATAATGGTTATATTTTGTGAACCCATCAATCCAGTTGATCCCATCTCACAATTAAACGTGGAGTTTGAGTAGTGCTTATCCCTTATCTAACCAAGACCAACACCTACAACTAACAATGAAATTTGGTAGAATAATCAGAGAGGAGCAGACGGACGGACGGAAGAGAAAGACCTTATGTCATGTAATATTGAAAAGAGTTCAATCCAATTCCAAATGGCCTCAACAACTAACGATCCGATCCAACCAAACCAGGACCAGATCATTGTTGAGCAACCCACACCTGCATCCACAAGGTATGCTCACCATCTGGTTTCCCACTTTCAACAGCACTTTGTCCAACAACTCAAACCTTGTTCCACCAAATGTATTGGTTTCATATTCAATAGCTATAAGCTACGTAAAACTTCTCAACATCTTCCAACGATCCAGACAAGAGAAAATACAATGTTCTCATTCAGTAGCGGTTCAGTAGTGGATTTTTACTGTTTCAATTTAGTAACAAGGTTCAGTATTTTACTCTGAGTCTGGAATGTAATGACGAA
>JAQFYE010005818.1:0-11474 GCA_034694305.1 Protaphorura glebata | reverse complement strand
GCCTCTGTGTCATGAATCTGCTTTTGGAAACTATAAACAATAGTTATGGGCCACTCTTTGCAATGGGGTTTAAAAAATGCTTCAAGGTTACTAGTCTTAGAAACTGTAAGATGCATGACGTTTACGATTAATGCTAGCGTCACTCGGATGGGTGCATTTATTCCTGATTGAAGTTTATGTTAAAGATTAATCTGAAAGAATTTGTTCTTTCTCAAAATTCACGCCGAAAACTTTTCCAGAATTAGACGAACATATTAAACTTCAATAAATAGTTCGGTCTCCATTACATCTTACGTGCTGCAAAAGGACTGTTGTCCCGGGCTTAACGACCCTGCTTGTGTGAGTTTGTAAAAAGTAAAAAGTTGATAAATCTGCCTCCTCTACTCTTCGTTATTATTGAATAGTGTAGTTACTGATTCTCGTGTACTATTATGTAATTTAATAATTGGTCCTTTGTGATTGGATATATTAGCATAATTGGTCTAGATTAGTTTATTGATATTGTGTCGCTGAATTAAGCCAGTCTACTTATACTTAAATGTATCAGGATGCGTTGGTAAAACACGTTAATAAAAAATCAAATCAAAATTAAGTCAAATATACTCAAGGAAAAAGGGTATTGGTTTTAATTGGTTTCTTTTTACATCTTTCAAATCCGGAAGGCAAAAACTACAAACTCAATTCGATTTTCATTTTCGTGGAACCCCCAGAAGACAACCTATTTCTTTGGATTTGATTTTTCTGTATAATAAAAATTTCTAAGAACAGATTCCCTAGATTTCAATCAATCCCAAATTCTGATTATAATTTAGAAAATTGAAAAGAAACCTTTGGAATGGTCGAAAATTTTGTAAATGTAAAAATAGAAACTGTAGACTCAATCAGAGATTCACTTCTTACGAAATACGCTTGGTAGTTTGAGATTCTAACGAATATTAAATATTTGTACGGGTTTCCAATATCATTTTTCCTTCTTCAAGAAAGCCTGCAGATTTCTCGTATCTACTCTAGTTTCTGAGCGGAAATAACTTTTTTTTTCAACTCACAACGCGTTGGTTCTCAAATACATATTTGAAAATATATTTCTGAGAACTTTCAATTTAACTCTATACCTATCGTTACATACATGCATATGTATGATTTCTGAACCTGAAGAATTGATTATCTTCCCTGTGTTAGATTAATCTGAGTTTTTCTACTCTCATCAGATATCAACATGGACATGGAGCTGAGCTACGTAACCTGGAAAATAAATAAAATTGAGCCCGTATCCTTCTGGCATGCCAAATCTTGGAAGACTTCACGATTGAAGTAGTACAATCTCTCTCGTATGTTTTGAATTGAATTACCCACAAGGAAAAGCTATTCCGTTGATTTGGAATTTTGAAGGATTCACCTCACGTTCCCTCAGGATCATATCTCCTTTTTTATATTTCAAAATGGCAAGATTTTTCAGCCAGATCTTGATCTTCTCCGCCTTTTTCGATTAGGTTAAGAGTTTCTAGCATGGTTGAGCCTTTTGAGTGAATTTAAAGGTCCTTTCATATTTAGATTACCATGAGAGATTTTGAGTCTTTTGTTGGAAGAAGTCATGAGAGATTCAATATTCTGGCGACATTTTATTTGACCTCGTTAAAAAAAGCTCCTTTGTTTGTTTGACATTCGTTCTTGTTTAATTGTTTAATTATTTTAACTCGTCGGACATATATGTATGTACAAATAAAATTGGCTTCAACATAAAGTTCATAACATTCTAAGCACACTTCGAAGTATTTAATTCTAGCATTGCTCTACAACGGACATTTTGAAATGAAGTGGTTCAAGAACCACAAACATCACCTGTCAACGGCCAGAAAAACTTTTGGAAATGTTTGTGCGAATTCAAACGTGACAGGGATTCACCGAAGCGATAAGGCGAGCATTGAATATTATATTAGAGAAAACTAGAAAACATGGACTTGGTAAATGTGGAACGCGTTGAAATATTCAGGACAAAACTTTTGCAATTTTCACTTTTTCGTGGACATGAGTAATGCGTTTTGAATAGCAATATTTGAAAATATTTATTGAGTTGATTTGTTGAATTATGGGAAACTTTTGCAATAAAATTTAGTTGTAACTATCAGGTTTTTGACTTTAGGGAGTCGTTAACACCTGCTACAAATTCCTAACTTAAAATAAGTACCACAAAATCAGTAAGTGTAAAAGAATTCAAACCGACCTTCCATTCGTAATCGCGTTAACTTTTTCTTGGCCCTCAGGAAATTTCGTACTCCATCCATGTGCGGATTACAGTTATATGTTCTAAAAATTCACTGATTAATTAATGTTCACTCTCGGACATCGCGTTGGCGTCCTTCAATTATGAAAGTGTCGACGTAATAATCCATTCCAACGTCACAACGACTTAACCTGGGTTTATTATGACTGACAGAATGAATTAAATTGCTTTCAACTTCAGATGAGTGTATACATAAACCACAGACGTCGATTAATAATCACAGTCACATTTCCTTCTGCGTATTTTATTTTACTATTGTTATTATGACAGAATACCAAATAGATTTCACTTTAGATAACGTGACAATAGAAATAGAGAACATGAAATCTAATTTCCGGTCGCAGTGCAGACAACATAACATTATGATTAAATATTGTGGAATACTACATAGTTTGGTTTCATATCGACTTTATATCATGTCATTTGATCTGGTTGTGGCAGTATCGCGTTTAATTTTCAATAGAAATTCAGATTTAATATTTGTCCTTTTACATCGTGCTCGTGAATTTTCAAAACTTTTACCATCTCTATTTTAAGGTCTACATACAATTAAACTACTGCTTATGTCCAATAAGAAAAGTAATGTTATTGTTATCACTTGGAACTAGGAAGCCAGTCAAATGTCTAGCTTTTATTTCTTGGCTAAATTGTGAGAACAATTAATTGAAATAATTAGCTGAAACTAACACACTTACATCTGGTATTTTATTGTTCTGTAAAGTCGTTAATTGGCATAAACCGTGGGTTGGAATTTTTCATGTAGAGTTGACTTAGGACAGCTGCCTCTGGTAATAGGAAGGAACTTCAATGGAGAAAAACGTTTTTGTAACAACGTTATACAATTAATATCTTCTCGAGGGATTGAACCATCACCACAGAGGAGCGGATATTCTAGAATGGGATTCTTCCTCCTAGTATGTAATAGTCGGTACAAGTCATTTAACCAGTGCCCGTTTTTAAAGCTTGCCTTGATTGAAATTATAAGTCCAAATTTAGTTGTTGCTGTTGTTTTGTAAGCAGTATAATTGGTAGAGATAAACCAATTGATCTTCTTCAATCTACTATATGAATTTACGTAGTTGGACTGACTTGTATATTTTCAGAGCGGAGGGATAGGCTTATCCTTCTTTCGTAAACCGGAAATAAATTGAAAATCACACAAATATGTCCTATTGAATCAAAGTTTATATTAGAGGACCAATTTTAATTACCACGTTATCAGGAAATGCAATTTTCTGCATTTTGCAATTTGCGATGTCGATGTGATCGATTTTTTGTGTTAATTTAATATAAAATATTTCAAATTCCGATTTTGATGGACTGGATTGGGCAGATAATCTTAAATTTGTGTCATTTATAATTGGCATCCATCATAGGGTTAAAGAATTAATCGGTGAATCTACTTTAAAAGAATGTGCATCAGGTAAGTTTACATGAGGAAATTCTTTTAACAGAACTGAAACTTGCTTTTAATGCAGTTCGGGGGAATTCGCATGCTTCCCGATTACAACACCCAGGAACATAAATTAATTATTTTGCTCGGATAATTAATAGAATCCCCGTCAATACCGCCAAAGAAGTCAAATTAAAAATTTCGAAATAAAATATGTGCCAGATTACGCATTCTTAATTACAAATCCGTCCAAGGAATATAATTGGTTTGCAAATATTGTTAAACGTAAGTAGATACTAGTTTTCTTCTACTTTGAGTGGATGAGCCTGGCAACATTTGCTGAAAAAATAAAACACATTAAAATTAAGAATTAAGTTAAGAATTAACCGAATATTCGAGTACAATTTGGCCACCGAACTATTCGGGTAAACGAATACCAGCCACCAAATTTATCAGGGGCTAAAAGTTCCACTTGTGGGATTTGGTAAACCGTAGCCGAATATTTTGCTATTGTTCGGCCCAATACCGAATGCTCATTCATCAAATCCAAAACGGAATATCTATCGACAGATGTGTCCGAAATCAAAACCCGTTTATGGATATTCAGTTAACCGAAACTGAATAGTACCTCTTGTCATACACACACAGAACCCTTCGACTGTCAGTAAATATGGTTTCGGGATTTTTGGATTGGATCGGTCAATTATTTGTTTTATGGTTATTAAGTCTATAACTCACACAATGCAGCTTAAAATGTCACATTGATTTATCAGTGAGTAAGCAGTTGGCTTAGCGTTCAGATGGCTCAGGAAGCTGTTTGATAATATCTTATAATATCAGTCGTAGTGAGTAGATTTTTGTGACACAGCCCGAGCCTTCCTTGTGTCAGATTTTATTATCTCAAGTCCAAGTTCCGGGTACCCAACTTTTCGAGTAAATTTTTTACATTACCTATAATGAGCCCATCCAATTACAATAGTTTACGCATAAATCGAAGAAAAGCTGATTTCGCTTGTTCTTCCAAAATGAGGTCAATTTGTTTTTGATTGTAAGATTGGCCTAAACTCTGACACTAATACTTAGCCAAAAGACTGCGTAGAAACTCTTTTGTTTTTGAGTTGACTAGTAGTCCAATTTTTCCAGTGTATTCAACATAAGGTCGACTATGATCATCTTTTCTACTCATCAGTTTTGAGGAGAAACGTTTGTTCCAAAGAAGGTAGGTTTAGTATATTATGTTTATGTTACATTTGAACTTCTAAAATTTCGTACGGAAATGCTCAAGTACGATATTTTTTGGATCGCAATTCCGATTAATTTAAAATTATATTGGAAATAATCCAGTTTTTCTAAACAGTTAGGAAGTTCTGTTGATACAAAGTCTAAATGTATCGTGGACTCCACAGTTTTGGTTCAATCATAAATTAACGACACAATGAAATGTTCAAGACATTTTAAAATTCAAAAAAATTTAATATTTTGAACTTTCTTCATATAATTACTAGGCCAGACACTAAGTATTTACGCAATGAAAATTTCCCAGCAACTTATAGCCTAAAAATCTAAAAATTCTAAGCCAATACTTCGACTCTGTGGTACAACACTCCAGTTAATTTTTGAAGCAACATGTTTGTGTGCTGTGAACTCGGTCTTAGGAACTTAAATAACTCGAAGTTTTTACTACACAGGCGATTGTGCGGTTTTTTCTTTTCCTTTGACCATTGAACGAAACCTTTCATAACTTGATCTAAATTAATTTTTAAGTTCTTTCAATGTTGTCGCTTTTGAACTTGTGCACTCATTTTCTGTGTCCGCGTACGGTTGCCCGACTTGGTTAAGGATATTAATCCAAGTATGAAATTACTTTCATTCTACACTTCGCTAGGAGCACTCTATTTCTTTCTAACATAAAAAGAACTCCTGAACTTCGTAGATTTCTCTTTTTGTAAAAAAAGAATATTTCTCGTGCAACCACAGGAGAAAAGTAAAAAAAAATTAAATGAACTACAAAATAGAAGAAGTCCTGAAAATTGTTCTACGTTTACAAATATTCTTTTGTAATGCCATCATTGTTAAAATGTTTTTGACAAGAATACATAGAGATGTAAATTGAAACATATTCCAGAAAGAGAAAGCTTTAGTTGTTCATTTGTTGTGGCTTCTTATAAAGCAGTATTCGTGCTATAGTTTCTGTTCCAGGTAGGGCTAATAATACAGATGCTTTGAATATTTCAAATTTCAAAGTGCATTTATAATAATGATGGGATAATATTTATTCTACCAAGAAACCAGATGAGTAGGAGCTTTGTTCCAAAGGTTGCCTTTGATCATGCCAATTTAATCCCTTTATTTCTGAACGTTCTTTCATTTTCCAGGTATTAGAAACCATGAATTGAAAAGAAGACTACATTTTCCTTTTGAATTCAAGTAATCCGTACTGTCTGCCTCATTGTTCTCATACACATTATATTTCACTTTCAATGCAATTACGGCTTTCCTGTAAAAAGGAACAGCGGTTTAAATTTTAAGAATAGCCCTTTGACAACAAAGTTAAATTCAAGATTACCAGAGTTCGAAAACTCATGACGACGAACAAGGCTTATCGGGTTTCATATTCTATTTTTTGTGCCTACAGCCTACATGGATATCTCTCAATTTCAGCGTCATTTCACCGCGGTCACAAACTAAACCTATAATTGCTGGGCCGTATTGTCGAATTGCTTTGTATTTATGCCATTGAAATGTATCACAGTTGTGCAAGGTATTAAAACATCGTTAACGAGAATCTCGAGTGATAAATGACATTTCAGAGCTTTTTGTGAATAGTGGAGGTCTGAATTGGATTGAAAGTGGAAAATTTATTCACTGGATTTTGCAGCGACTTGAACTCAACATGAACCTCTGCACTGTATTATAAGGATTTTACTCGTGGCTCTTTTTTGATTTGTGGTACTGAATTTCTTTTTTTAGAAAGTCGTGTATTTCATAGTACTCGCTTTTCTAGTGGCTCCCTCACAATCAGTCATTCTATACAGGGATGTCCATATAAAATGAGGGTTAATGTCGTACATCCAGTCTAGAGTGGAGGTTTTTGGGAATGTGTGAATTCAAATATTGCAGAGAATTCGATGTGGACGTTTCCAGCTGTTACTTTCTTGTAAATCGTACGAGCTGTTGGTTCACATGAATTACAGTTTTCAGTGGTTAATAAATTAATTTTATACAATACGTTCATATAAGGTTTTTCTGAAAACCCTCACGTTAGGCAGTAATGGGGTTGCCGGTAATAAAATAATTTTGCGCCGCCCTGGAACATGCATCACTGCTTCAATTAATCAATTCTAGGCATAAATGTCACTCCGACTCAGAGTAGCACTCGAATTTACTTCTCAAGATGAAGTTCTTGTTTATTTGGGATCTGAAGTAAAAGTATTCTATTCATTTATCTCCAAGAGCTAGAAAAATAATCCTAGAATCTACGGAGGTGAACGTGGTCGTCTTACTTACGTTCTGCTCAACCCTGAAGGGTTTGATTCAGCTGATCTTAATGTGATGGAAGAGCAATCCGCTGAACCGAATCCTCATGACGTGACATTCGTAGAATTCCCACAAAATCCTAGTTTTGGAAGTTCAAGACAATGCATGTGATCTTATCTTTCCGCTCTCATCATTTTATAAGAATTTGACATTTGGTCAATGCATTCCGGAACAAATCTTGAGAAAAAACAATCCCAATTCCTTCTTTTTTCATGGACTGTTGGATTACCCCTCCGGTGTTTTACATAAAGATGAGAAAGTAACGAGATGTACGAATATTATATTCAATATAATTTGACAGCTTCCCTGAGAATTCAAAATTTAAGTGTCGTAGAGACTGTAGCCAGTGCAACCTAAAATCTTGCCAATAACACGAGTAATCCTCTGTTGTGACGTCGATAAAGGGCCTCAATACGTATAGCGTTGCCAGTTTTGAAATAACAAACCAGATTTGTTTGTTTACACCATATGAACCTACCTAGTGAGAAAGCGTTGCCAAGTATTCATGTATGTATTCATGCAAGATCCATTGACTACGCTTTTCCCCTCTAGGTAAAACCAAAACAAACTTGATTTCAATTGCTTTTTCAAAACTGGTGCTCCGGGCACCACTTTGAACAAACAAACGAAAAGTGAGGTCATCGTCCTGCCGTCCACCGTAAATAACCGCAGGTCGCTATGCATATTCCAATACGATACGTAATGGTCTCTTGCGTTTGCTAAGGACTATGGGGTTGAAGGTCATGGGGGATCAAATTTTGCTAAATTCTAACCGATTTTATTTTTGTAGAGACTATGGCCTTACAATTACATGATAGGGAAAATGTCAAATTATCTTGCATTCATGTATGTTTTTGAAATAGAAAAAATGAGTAGTGACACGTTTTTATGAAATACATTATATATTATACATATATTATTTGAAAAGGAATTTTTAACCCAGTAATTTTTGTCACTGAAATCACTCTATTCCGAACTGTCCGAAGAACACTGTTCGGTTTATTCCTACGGGTTAATCGATTATTCATCACCAAGGTCTGGGGTTTTTATTTAAATATGACATTTAAAAAATCATTCTTGTATAAAATAAAGTAACATTTTCTTGGCACCGTATATGTATCATCATATTTAATATTCTACCATGTAATAAACAAATTTAATTATGAATTTCATGATTAATGACTTAAAACTTATACTAGCATACAATATAAATAGAGAGGCTACGTTATAGGCTTTAAGCACCGACCAGCCTTCCCCGTCTTAAGTGATTGGAGATGAGGTTTGAAGAATTGTCTAACTAACGTTGGTTTGGGAATCCGAATTACATGGGCGTAACCGTAGCTAATGGCCTAAAGTTTGACCGCGGCCACAGTGAAGACAATTCATTCGTGTCATCCGGTCTTATTTGGATATCATCGTAATCTTGCGGAAATTTCACAAAAACTCATTTCCAACCCCTTAATCTGAGCACAGGAATTTAAAAACGAAACAACTGAACGAGAGCTGGCTAATTACTATATTAATTGTGAAGGGACGTAGTATTGAGCTTAGCTTTTGTCTTTCGTATTTTAGGAGCGTACGAGTGCACTCAACAGTCCACAATTTTGCTCCTGTTTGCTTTTGCTTTCCATGTCATCGTCCTCTCTCACTTTACTCGACTTCATTCTCTAATTGTAAGACTTTAGAATATTACACAGGGCGACTCAAAAGGATTGGACGATATACAGTAGTATTATCAACACATAGAAACCGGAGCGATACGTCGTTGAAACCTTGGATATAGATATCAATATTTGTATTGGCATACTAGGAATAGAGTCTAAGCTTTAGCAAATATTTCTCTGGTAATTTATCACTAAAACTCTTCTCCGTTAGTGTATGACACTCACCGATGGATCAATTGGGATTTATTCTTATTGTTGTGAGAAATGGAATGCATTGACTTGTTAATAAAAAAACCTTGAACCTTGAACCTTGAAATTTATTTATTTACTAAAGATAACTTTCATTGTGTCACCCGACATAGTGGCGACATGGAAGAACTTCAAATCGTTCAATGGAATTTTGGCCGTACTGGTCTTTCTGGGATTTGAGAAATTCGGAAAAGTCTAGTCCGTTTCAAGATTTCAATCTTGTTGGAAAGTCGCCAGTAATTCGAATTTAGAAAGCTATAGCGATACCTCAGAGTCAGAATGCACCGAAAACACTAAAGTCGATTTTTCATATTACTTTGTTTGCTCATTATGTTTCATATTATTAGATGTGTATTATCTACTAACTATTGTCTTTCCAATGATTTTCTCACTCCAGTTTCTCCGTGTTAAAGTGCCTGAAATGCCAGACTCCAGTTTACCGTGTCCCACACTGTATATTATAATTGAAACCGTTATTATACAAATAACATTACATTCATACATAATAATATATTTCATTATTTGTACTAATAAAATATAATATTGTCTAGATACGATTTAAATATAATGGTAGAAATAACCACTCTAACAAGATAGGATTTAATTGATTTAAAGTGATATGGCTGGCGTTGTAACAGAAACTACAATGTGTCGCACATTATTTTTACAAGATTTTACATTTTACTTGATGCGTGATGGCGGCAATGGTGACGTCGGCGTACATATTATGTGAAATGTATAGCAGACGCCAGCTTGCCTTATAAAGTAAATAAAGCTAAAGTATTTGATTTTACAGGCATTTCTTCAATTACATGTAAACATCACATTAGACAAATACCATATTAGGAATGGTAGAGGTATAAGGTATATTCTTATACCTCTACCATCGACTTATTTCTGTGCCAAATAGCTCGACGCTTTCCGTTAATCTTGAAATAAATTGAATTGAATTGTCATTAGACACTTTAATTCAAATAGGTTGAGACTATTTGCATGTATATAAGGGCACTAGTGTATAATATATTTGGGATATTTTGAACCTTAAATCCAAGAATTAACTCACATGAAAACATCTTCAAAATTGATCGTAGAACTTCATTAACTTTATTATATACCGTTTGTGTCTACAGACATACTGTCATGTTTGTATCCAACAAAATTTGACAACTTCCCTACTAGGTCATCTCATACTGTCCCAACAAAAAAAAGTCATAGATGATTTTGCGAAATAATTTTGTGACCTATCTGGAGTAGTAGCAAACTTTATAAAATAGAAACTCAATTCTGTTTGTTTGCTGAGTATGAATTTGTCAGAAAGCGTTGTCGAGTTATGTTGGTCGTATCAAGGTTTGAAATGTGAAAAATTTAAGATTTGGAGAATCATGGTTTCAAGTTTCCATATTGTGACGCCAAGAAAATTGAGACCAAAAGTTTGAGAACGTGAAGTTTAATCAATTCAGGAAATTTAATAAGAACGGGTGAAATAGGAACAAGGTTTTCTGAAATATTTTCTAAGATAATTGCAGCAGAATTTCTGTGTTTGTCACCCTAAAGCCTTGGACTTGTTATGCTTTTACATAATGCACTACAGTAGAATATTCCATCGATAACCGCAACATGACGCAGGAACAAAGAGCATGAAAAAAAAAATCTCCGAGTGCTTTTCCAGATAAGTGGAAACAAAATTAGTAGTAAACGGACATGACTACTACTACAAGTGCACTAGATACAAAAGTTGTGATTCTCCCATATGTTTCATGTGAGTAAATAGTATGGCCAGTACACAAAGTTGAAGCAGGCAAAAGCCAATGGAAAGGCAAATCTGCAGGTCTCATCGATGGTTCTTGCCAAAAAAACGTCTTCTTCAGGGCCGATTACAATTGACTCACTGTGGAGTGTCCCTTCGATGGACACAATCGGATTCTCTATTCCGCCACTCACACTCTGATGAAGTAATGAGCTCTGAGAATATTTCCCCTCCAAATTATTTCCTCTGGCTTTCTCTGACAGCTGGAATTGAATTAAGAATATTTTAATAATTTATTCTATGTAATCTAATTATCACAAGGTAAATTCCCATATTGTCAATGTTGCAAGGTTTCATTAAGTTGCGATTCCATATATAATACCGTTTATTTTACGTTACATTTACACACAATCTACAGATTAGCATACGGCGGATCAAATGTTTTTACGGAATCTTCGTTTATATTAAAAAATTAGAGGTATTTTTCACGTTTCTGGGTAAAACATGGACGGATATGACACCTTGGGAATTTCCCTTGTGTGCAGAATATTAAATTTGTGGTTTAACGCAGTACCCCATTTCCGCTCCCTGACTTCAATTTCA
>JAQFYE010005817.1:0-11476 GCA_034694305.1 Protaphorura glebata | reverse complement strand
AGGAGAATTGGTTTCCTTGCTAAGACTGTAAACATGCAATAAGGTATGGATCGGAGAGGTTGAACGGATGTCAAAATAACACTTAATGTACTCTCAGCAAGTGGAGGTCACAGACTTGTCAGTCAGTCACTGATGGATTTGCATGCTATTTTTTACTTTGGTGTAGGTCTGATACGCCTTTCTGGTTAAGATTAAAATCTCTTCTGGTCTGACGAGGACAGATGCGACGACATGCAAGAAATCAACCAAGTGACAAGTGTGGAAAAATCCTTCCTGAACGTGAATTTAGCATGGAAATAAAAGGTTTCTGCAAATTGGATTGTGGAATAATTCATACTAACAGTACTTGAGTGCTTATGCAATTACTGATAAATTGCATTTGTCGAAAATAATTGATTTCTCAGTAAAAATAAGATAAAAAGACACTTAATATGACTTTTCACGACAACAGGGAAAACTGAAATTCTTCACGTTAGTATAAGTAAGAATCGGTTCCGCAAAAACTCCTCTAATTTAATTCTATTAAAAGTACTACTTATAAATTTGCGCACCTTCTCACGCGCGCGTTTCGGAATGCTGAGACTACTCATCCCAGACGATTTCACTAATAATGTATATCTCACTTTTCTGGCGTTTCTGTGTGGCCCATACACACGGTCGGGGTAAGTTGTGTTTGGATTATCTGAATGACAAGGATGTCTCGTCAGCGGGAGGGAAATAGAAAAAATTACAAATCTGGTTGTGTCAAAATAATATTTGCAAAAATTATAAATCAAATCAACCAACAACCAACACTGACTCTGACTGATAATTTTAACTTAAAATTAAACAGTACTTTTTTATCAATCAGTAATTTTGGGTAAACTTGTGGTTGTTTGGAATGGAGAAAGGAGGAATGAGAGGTGGACGGTCGGACGGTGAATCCACAAATGAAGGAAGTCCAATTGATATCAATGGAACAAATTTTAATCCAGACATATTCATTCAGAAAATTATCAGGGTTTGTTAATTACGATTCTATTAATGTTACGTTTGAAATTTAAAAATGCCAAATAGCCAGTTATATTCAGTTTTACTCAAAAATTTCTGATACAGGATACTGATTTATGGGTTAATGTCCATATGTTGTACAATTGACCGGGTGACTCAATTTCATTGTATCGTTATTCGATTTTTTTTTACATTTCGTGAATTGGATAATTTACCAGGAGTTTTGAGATAAATGAGACGTACAACTGAACAGTGATTACTGAATGTTGACCAATATCATTAAATCTGTTTTTAAGCCTCTTTTGATTCATTTTATCGAGGACACACACACACAATTTATTTTTATGTAATTCTCGGTCAATATCACTCATTGATGAATCAATGTTTAACATTGTTAGGAGGCAAGATTTGATTAAACCAAACCAAACCAAATCGAGTCAAGAGTTGTATACTTTAATGCATAAATAGCGTTACATTTATTACTTTAGCGACATTGTATTGGAATGGAGATTTAATTTTCTTTAAATTATGTTTACAGGAATATCCTCTTCCTAAACTGATGGAGACGGAAAATAACTTGATAAAACAAATCCAAGATTTGGACTCTGACATGCAGACCCTTGTTTATGAAAATTACAACAAATTCATATTAGCCACGGATACAATTAGGAAAATGAAAACTGACTTCCGGGGAATGGAAGACAAAATGGGACTTTTATCTACGAATATTGCCACAATTACAGAAAGTTCAGCCAAAATATCTGAGAGTTTGCGGGTAAATTGATTAATAAAACTCCTGCACGAAACCGTTGAAAAGTGACTGTGTTTAATTTTTTTCCTTTTAGGAGAAACGTGAGAAAGTGAGCAAATTGTCTGGAATCAACGATCTTTTAAAGAAATTGAAGTTTCTGTTTGAGTTACCGAATAAATTGAATCAACATTGTGAAGATAGAAATTACGAGGAGGTATATTTAGGAAATATTTTAATAGATTCTTAGAAAATGGTATTTCCTAATAATGTAAACCATTATGTTCTGTACTCTAGGCAGTCCGATGTTATCTGAATGGAATGGAATTTGTCAACGAATTTAAGGGATTTCCTAGTTTGGAGGCAATTAAACAAGAATGTCAGCACATTGTATGCCAGATTCGTAGTGATTTGTACAAAGATTTTGATGATCAGGAGGTATTAGATTGAATTTCATTGTTTTATTCAAATCAGATATACACATAATTGGATACCATTTCTTTTCAAACCATTTATTGAAACTTTCAGAAATCCTCACAAGATTTAACGCGGAATGTGTCACTACTACTCAGCCTGGACGAAACGCCAACCATTCTAGGGCAGAGATTTTTAGAGAACGCACTTCCCAAACTAACTCAGAACTTAGATTCTTTGAAAACTGCTACTATTCACAATGTAAGCCAAGCGTGTGAAGTTTTTTTCCCCACGAATACTTAGTATTTTTACTACTTGAATCGTTTATCAAAAAAAATTATATTCATTTTAGCTGTCGTTGGAAGAGTTTATGGAGCTTGGATGTGGAATTTTTCTTAGCAATCTTAGCCTTGTGATTGCGTCTTTCTCTCAAGTATTTATCAAGACTTCAGAGTAAGTATGATATCAGTACGTATATTTCTCACGAGAAAACCCTGATATTGATCTGGTTATTTACATGAAATGTAGTTTCCATATTGATGTACGTACATATGAATAAATTTTAAAATTTTGTAATTAAATTCCTGTAGATTAAAAGAGGAAAGTCGCCTTGAATCTCAGGATACTCTCAAATCATTCGTTCATACTCTAATGAATGACTTTCTGGCCCTCATGGAGACGCGGTTGACGAATGAAGCAAGAGAATCAAACCAGAACCAGCAGGAGACTGAGGTCAGGGAAGAATTCTTAAAAGCTTTGGATCGGCTTTACCGTCGTCTAATGGCCATCGGAACACTCATGCCTAGTACAGACTTTGCTCCGTAAGTTTGGATGAACGTTATAGTTTTCCATTTATCTCCACGCACGCCAAAGTGATCTTACCAATTTTTGGTCCAAATTCTTCCGGGTGCTATAACCGTCCGTAATTTCATAATAAGGACAATCGGGCTAAAAGTCTCCTTTTTATAGGAATGTGCTTATGTCTTCTTCGTCATAAATGTGCCAGATTTGCATTTGCATTACTGAAGGCTTTTACACATCTCTCCTTGGGTGGGGACTTTTGGCCTGGTTTACCCTAGTTAATATTAATATAACCAAAGAGCATTAATTGTGGTGCTAATTAACGTTGCCTTTGGTTTGAGAATTCACAACTTGTACCCGAAAAGCAAGGACCGAGTGGTAGGTTCCTATTTCATAATTTTTATTGTCATTAATGGACGGTATGTTCTCTAATTATTTTCCAGTGCTGGTTTAGACCTGATATCCAAAATAACTGAATTAGACGCCGAATTGAGTTTGGACAGGATCAAAGTTTCTTTCGAGAAAGCTGTCGGAGAATCCGGTTCAGAATTACGTTCTAACCCAGGTTCATCACAAGAAGTTCTTGGATCTATTTTAGCAACACTAATCGGTCAAATGAAAACGGGTTTAACGAAGCTTCAAGATTATTGCAGAATTGACTTTCATTTTTCACAAAATTTGGAATTTCGTCAAAGGATGGCTGTGGTGACTGTTCGAGAAGGACTTGTAGTCGCATCTTTTAAATATTTAGTTCAATTTGGAAAGAAATTAGTTGCGGATGGGAATGGGAAGAGTGATGTTCTTATTTGGCTCCTCTTGGCCAAATTATACTTGGACATTGAAATTGGGACTGTGGAATACATGGTAAGAGTACATTTCAAGTTAAATGTGGTGGGCATCACCAACTGCACGAAAATTTTATCCATTTAACGATGATCACCGCACATAGTCTTTATGCAAGAATTCAGCCGTTGGTTTTTGCTATATTTCTGATATTTTGTAGCCGTGGCCTGGGCTCAGGAACAACTTTTGTGAAGGTTCTATCCCGAAAAGTCGAACAGTTCGGGTTCGGGAAATACACGGACCAAATATAATTATTTTGTGACGTTATGAATGCGTCACGAATTCCCAAAGTCCATTTTGGCCACTGAATTTCTCGCTCAGCCAAATCGAACTTCCTTTCATTGTAATGACTGTGCGGTGTTCTTTTGCCAAGCTATGCTGACGTAAACTCGGTACTTAATTTTAATAGTCGACGATATTTTGTTTGTTCTCTGTACCAGGTGAATACAGTAGAGTCTGAATTTGACATAAGGAGGGATAAAAAGAATCCACAATGGGAATTGACGAATGTGGCGGATTTGACCAGTTCTTTGAATGCCACCGCTAAAATGCTAGTCAGAGAGTTCGTTTCATTTCAAGGAAACCAGATTGCTGTGGTAAGCTGTCGTCAAAATCATCATATCTGCTCTTTATCTTATGTCTAGAGAATAATTATCCATTGAGATTCCACTCAAGAAGACATGTTAGAGAAATTTTAGTTTCTATCGAATGTGTGCGGAATGTAAAACAACCAAAAGGTTACAATTGTTTGTGTGAATATTTTCTTGAAAATGTTAGACAATTCCTGAGTAAATGATCATGTATTTATTAATTTTAATATGAATTTTCATTTTAGCTCATGAAAGAGGCTATCTTGGACAAAGATTTGATTTCTTTGACGAGAGATCCGGACGCACCACAATCACAAATGAAGAAAACTGTACACATATTGTCAAAATTAGAAAAACAAGTAGACCCGATTTTCCCTGACTTAGACCCACAAGCCTATGTGAAAAGTGAAAGGTCTTCGGATTCATCCAAAAGGTCGTCCTACAGGTAACTTTTACGAAGTTAAATCAAATAATGTAGACATGCGTATTATACATCTCGATTGTAAGACAATCAGTAACGTTATTTGGAAATGACAATTAAGTAAATAATTAGACAATACTGTGAAACTAATCCTTACTTAAATTTATTCATTAGCAATCTGCCTGGAACGAAGAGACAATCTTTATGGACTAATCTAGACCGCAATTTGACGACCAATATATCAAAACTTTTCTCGGAAAAGGTAGAAATTTTTGGCCAAGTCGACTTCAATAAAAGTGCAATTATGATGGCTATCGTTAAAATTGGACTTCGTGTAAGTAGCATTTCATTTTTGAGAACGTTTTATCGTTAACTCTGACTTATAAGGGAAATGTCTTAAATGTTTTGGCTTTTAGGCATTATTGGAATTTGTTCGATTGAAAACCATTGGAAAGCACGGTCTTCATCAAATTCAAGTGGACGTCTATTACCTCCAATTGTATTTATGGCGTTTTGTAAATGAGAGGTACGATTATTTTCATATTTTCTAATTAAATGAATTCTAGTCCTAATAAATATTTTCTTCATACCAGTTTTCTCTGTACCCTTCTGGACGAAATTCTGGCGAGTTCTATACAGCGGTGTATAAATCCTACTGTACTGGAGTCCACACTCGTCCAAATCATTGCGGAAAAACATCATTAAATTGAAGAAACATGGATGAGTTCAGCGAAAACGATTACGGCCATTTGATGAAAATGTTTAAAGAAATCATAAAGTAAATTGTTACGGTCTTTTAGTCCAACTTCATAGTAAAAAACTATGCATGCTGACGCAGGGAATTGAATCCAAGGCTTCAACTTTACAGGTTCATGTTTTATTAGAAATCCAAATCTAGTTCTAAGTATTGAAATTGCATGTTTGTGTACGATGGGTGCACATTTACAGTTCAAAATTTTTCTTGCTATATCTGTGATAATTTAGATTTTAGAATTAGGTTTAGGTATGCCATATTTGTTTGACTTTTTGTTCATGAAATCGTTAATTCCATTTAGTTCAGTAGTACACAAAATTGATAGGTTTGTAACATATTTGATTACATTCTGAAAAGCATATCTTGGAAATAAAACACACAGCTCGTAAATTATCAGTACCCAAAATTTATTTGGCAACAATTTGAACGCGAAGCACTGTATAAAACTTTGATCACCGTTCTCATTATTACATTGTTCATCTCAGTTTTTTGACCTTTGGTCAACATTTCACTTAGAATTAATCAGACCATCACTTTTTTTAGGTTGAAATTAGTGTGGATTTGGTTCAAGGTTTACAAGTCACAGACTTGAACATGAATCCCATGGCGAATCCGACAGCCAAACAAGAATTGTCTTTGGCCCATGTTCCCGCCGTGGCGAATTTCTTTGATAACCATTCGGTGACGCGAGCCTTTTTGGTTGCAGCGATTTTGCTAGGAGTCAAGTTCACCTGACTTCCATTTTCGAAATCTTCAATCAATCCATGAATTTGTCCATGATTTCCTTCCAACATTGGTCCTTGAATATAATCGTAAACTACGTCCCAGTTAACGTGGATGTAATCCTTAGAATGGGCAACTTTAAGCAAAAGTGCACCTCCGACTATTGAATACAAGAATGTCTTTCCGAATTTCTTCAAGAAACAAGCTGCAACATATCCGGCTACGTTCCCCAGAGCCAATTCCCGGACAATATGTGATCCCGATTCGGCCCGTTCAACAATTTCATCTTTGTTTCTCCCAATGACGAACTCAACCAGACCTAAGTTAATTAGAAGTTACATTCTGGTGTGATCGAATGCTTAATATCGAAATTCTGAGGATTTTTCATTACATGTATTTAAGTATTTGTATTAACTTACTCTCGGTAAATGATCGGTTCAATTCTGGCACGATCTCCACACTGTAGGTTCCTTGGACTGACAATCCATCTGTATTTGCATTGTAGCCTGAATCTGGTGACAATTAATGAATTTTAATACGTGAAATTGATTAAAATGTTTGTTGAAATTAACGCCCTTTCCTATGTACAGTTATGAAATCCTATTTACAGTGAAAATATTTTACCTTGTGGAATATCCCCGACCATATCCTCGGCATTGACCTCGTCAGGCTCGACTACAATTGGGGATCCGGAAAAATCTCCAGACTCAAAGTGCATGTGCCCCGCTGAGAAACTCTCAGAAATATTCGCATTTTCCTCTTTGACCCGTTGTTCAGCTAAATGAGCCAATTGAGCCTTGAACTCCTGGATCTGCAAGGCTTTTCCTTGAAGATCTCGATTAGTCATCAAGTTCTCTAGCAATTGTTGGCACTGCTCTTCATCCAAGAATATCATTTGACGATGACGAGTCCGGGTTTTCCTTGGGTTTCTCTGGGTGGGGCTGGGGTTGAAGCTGACGGACGAAATCCTGACCTGTTTATAAATTAACTCATTATACGCTGTCGGAATTACGGCACTTATTGTCGAGTAAGTGCCGATAATAATGTGAGAATAATGTGTGACTTGTGTTCTTTTGAATGGGTTGACTATCAATTTGGACTAGAGAAGGTACCCCTAGTAGTACAGGAAAATCTGCGATTTGCGATTTGAAGGGGCTAACCTTTATAGGTTCACAGTGTGGTGGAGAAGACGCTGCAACGTCGGAACCAATTTCTTCAATATCAACGACTGACGCCATTATCATCCAGTAGTAGATTTTGCGGAGTTGACCTTGACCTATTTCTTTCTTGAATTTATTTGGCACAAATTATTTGGCAATTGAACTCGTAATTTTTAAATCACACCAGACACTGAAACGCATAAGACAGAAAGATAGTCGAATTTTGATTGTTCTGAATATACGAATCCGTTCGAATCGTTTGTTGATATTGAAACATTGGCGATTGCGAT
This sequence comes from Protaphorura glebata, assembly GCA_034694305.1. Taxonomy (NCBI): domain Eukaryota; kingdom Metazoa; phylum Arthropoda; class Collembola; order Poduromorpha; family Onychiuridae; genus Protaphorura; species Protaphorura glebata. Next base: position 3,742 of record JAQFYE010005817.1, on the reverse strand, counting down.
AGTCACAAACAATTTTGCATGTGTACTTGACGACCAGTTTCCAATCTAATTTTTGCACTCGCCGTAAAACTTAATGAAAGTAATGAAAAATCTTGGAATGCTATTAAACTTAATCGTGAAATCAAAAATATGTACACATTGTGGCGTTTGAATGTATTAATTTAAGGATAATAACGTTATCAATATGGCGTAGCACCATACATTTCTCGAGATGTCGTTTCTGGCGCAGTATATAACCGCAATTCAACAGTATGTCCGATATCTTTGTCACTCCAAAGCTAACATTCATTTATGATAAGCCCAACTGCGCTGGAATGTAAGACAATCGCCGAGAGTACTAGCAGTGGAAACATTCCGGAAAATCATTTAAGCCTTTTCAGTTCTAATTAAGTCTCATCAGTTTGGTTTTAATGTCCGAATGAAGATCAGTAAGGTGACTTTTCAATAGAGAAGATACTCTAGAGGCCACATTTTTTGTAGCTTGTTAGAGTCATCATCTAAACCTCGTCAGTTCATGTTCGTGTTTTATTATCTCTACAAATTCTTGGACCGTAGTCCTGAGAAATGATATCATCGACGCGACTCCTCTCGTCCTCTCTAGAGAAGTTACTCTAGAGGCCCCATGGATCCAGACAATTAAATTGCGCACCAACTACTCCGTCGATTAAACCAACGTCGAAGTCCAAAATACTGGCAGAACACACAGCCATAGATTCACTGAACAGCGTCGAACACATCTCTTAGCGTCGACAATGGTCTGGAATGTAAGGCAATCGATGAGTGCATGCATTTTTGGAACGGAAAGTGTTGATCGGATGTATGAACTAAACACCGCAGGTCTCTCTGTAGAATTTCGGGCCCCAAATTCAAATTGGCCGTGGTCGTTTTTATTACGAATGACTCTTCAATGTCAAGAGGATTGACGCAATTTTTGGACGAATCTATCTAGGAAAATACGGACAGCTGGACAGTGACAGTGACAGAAGCAGTGAGAAGGTCAAGGTCAAAGTCAAAGGTGACTAGTAGTAATTCACAAATAGAGGTAACGAGTGACCATCATGGGCCGGGACAAAGGTGCCAACCGGAGTAAGGGGAATGTCAAGGTCAGTCACAAGTTCACGTAAAATGAAATATTTTTAAAAAGCTTTTGACAGTATTTGGTTTTATAAATGGAGGACTACAGAATTGTCAATTTTAATTTTAAATCAGCTGTCTGTCACAAATTTTCTCAGTCGAATATTTAAGTAAATAAAATTTCCAAGTGCTCTTTCAAAATAAAGTGCGCAATTTTGATTTTCAGGATATTTTTGAGGAAACGAAATTACGAAGTCAGTTATGTTTATGTTTTGTAAAGATTTTGATGTTATTTCGTAATTATTAAAACGATTTGAAGTGCTTTTTCAAAAATATTACCGAATTTCTAACTTTCAATCAGTTAGTTGTAAAATAATTACACAGTGAAGCATTTTTAATGATGATTTGGTCTAATACGTAATCAATTACAATCTGAATTTGAAGTCCCCTTTCAAAAATGTGTACCGAATTCGTAATTTAATTCAGTTTGATCAGGAAATGACAAAATCAAATTCCCTATATCTTGTAATTAGTTTGAAGTTTTGAATTTATTTTCGAAATATTAATATTTAATTTTCAATCTTGTAAACAAAATTACTGAATTGATCGTATTTTTAAGCCTGCGTCCACGGACATGCTTAATTTTTAAATGAAAGACACGACGCTCAACTGGTCGAAGTGTATAAATATAGGTCACTGTAGACGATGACGATCAACTGGCATTCTGGCATTTGTCAAATTGAATCAACCGGTGGTAAATAATGAAAGTGTTTGATGATTTATTATAATTAAGACGAGTAATTACGAAGTAACTTATTAAACATGGTCCGCCCATTTATAACAGTCGATTTAGAATTTTGGAAGTGTGACGAAATAAATCTAGTGTCTATCTATTTCTGTTTTAATTATAAATTGTTGTTACAGCCGGCGAATTCTGGAAGAAGCGCTGAGCTTCTGGGACAATCATTCGGAAAAGAAGGCTTAATTCCGACATCACTTTTGAGCGGGTCATCATTTGTTTCAATTTTGGGGTCAACAAGTTCATCTTTACAAAATGATGAATCCCAATTGGATACTAATCTCTCAATATTACTCAGAAAACTTGGCAAAAAGGATTCCACGACTAAAATAAAGGTACAAATCCTATTTTTATTTTATTTTCATGACTTTTTATATTCTGCATGTGCGACAGTCCCTTACCATAAAATATTAATTGAAATTTTTTGATTCTGAACAGGCTCTATCGGAATTGAACGACATTTGCACAAGTGACCCTGAAGTTTGTACCCAAATCTTGAAGTACTGGCCAAACTATTATGTGAAACTGGCACGTGACGAGGACCGAAAAGTCCGTGAGTTGAGTCACGTTGTCCTCCAAATCATTGGAAATAACGTTGGACGAAACTTGGCTACCCAGATAAAGAATCTTTTCCCGGTTTGGTTTTTGTCTACCAGTGACACATTCGCCGTGGTTGCTACAAAGGCTCAGACAACTTTTACCAATATATTCCCAACTGTTGACAAACAAGTTCAAGTCTGTAAGTTTTGTTGCAAAGAAATCTTTGCTTTCATCCGAGCTGAGAGAATGTTCCAAGGAAATGAGTTGAGTAAAGTCACAGCTATCGAGGGTATCCTCAAATTAATTCAAATGGGAGTTTGTGATGATGACACGGTCACCCCAGAAGAGCAGATTCAACAGTTTGAGTTTGACATTGAGTTAGATACGGATGCTTTTTGGAATCTAGGCAAAGACGAGTCTTCACTTGTAAGTTTTCATTTATTGAATGGCAGCCGTAGTTTCAACTATTTCTTAAGTTTTAGAGTTCGTACCATAAATGACTGATTCGAAGCCCAGACCAGTAATAGTAAGAGAAAGCCGACGTCCAGCCAGTACTTTCTCCATAAGGATCAATGGAGAAAGCTGGTGAAAGTACTGACTATAATTCGAAATCTGGGTTCTAATCAGTCATTTACGGTAGAATTGCGCCAACTCGAGAACAATATGAATCTCACGTGTAGTACTGGCGTGGCGTTTTTTTAGTTTTTTATAAAGACGAGTGATTTTATAGAAAAGGCTCCAGCTCACGGTCTGATCTCCTATCACTATTGTCAAAATTACTCTAACCGTTTAATTTGAGAAATACACAATGGGGTAACTTGCCACAGCGTTTGCTAGTGCGTTTGCAGGTAGCAAACATGAACATTTAGGAACCTTAAAATAAAACTCATTGGCTCTTCAGGTTCGACGGTCGTTTTACACAGTGCTCACGCTTTTGGCGGAGAAGAAACTGGACCAACTGAATCCAGAAAAGAATAGACTGAATCAAATCATAAAGAGTTCATTGACTGATGAGAAGTCCGAGTTGGAATCTTTGTGGAATTGTTTTTTGACGTTGATCATGAAAGGAATTTATCCAGAGAAGGGATTCGCGAAACAACAGATTCTGATTTGTTGTAAGAATGGATTCTACGGAAATGCAAGTGCTCTTGGACCATTACTCCTTCCACTTGTCGACAAAGTTGGTCCATTCTCTGGGGAAGAATTGTATAATGCACTTGGGAAAGGGTATGTTTTTTACATGTTTCTATTCTAAGGGACTGTTCAAGTATTACGTCTCCCGTTAGGGTGGGTGGGGGGGTACAAGAAATCTCATTTTGCCTCACCAAG
>JAQFYE010005816.1:0-11477 GCA_034694305.1 Protaphorura glebata | reverse complement strand
CCATTATTTTGGATGGTCTTCACAGTAGCATAGCCCTCGACACTCAACTCGACCAACACTTGGTGGACCTTCCTTGTAAGTTAAAGGATGGAACGACATTAAATTTGCGAGAAGATTTCATTTGTAGAATTTCGTCAGTTGCGCATATCTCTCCGACATTACGAGGGCCTATCTCAAGGAGAACATATATCTCTAACATTAGGAGGGCATATCTATGCCAATCATATTACATTTTCGTACGTAAAAAATATGGCATGTGAAGTTTATATCAAAATAGGAATAAAAATCTGTGTTTTATTCAATCTTTGTTGATATGTCTGGAATTTTCAGTTGCAGTTCTAGCCCAGCTGGGAAAGGCATTTCTATTACCCAATTATTTCCACCAGTTCTTCTGTTTCCCACAGATTCGGACGGTTCAAATTATGGTGCACGCATTGGAAATGTGCGAGGATGAGAGGCTAGACTCTGTCACCTGTCAAATCAATTCAACCCTGTCACATTCCTAATTTGATTTGACTAATATTGACTATGGGCTTTACTGCACAGCATGAAATACAAATCCCATGAAAGATGCTACTTCGAATAAAAAATAGGAGTTAGACATGTAGACCTTTGTTTTCAAAATTCAAAGTCAAATGCTACATTTTAAAATGTAGCGGTTAGTGTCTATTTTTCTGTTGTATTTATTATTAGTTGTCCTGTTCCAATATAAGCAGGTATTCTGATATAGAGCGGGTATCTCTACAGCTTTCTCCATATTCGGCATGTTCCCGCTCCGCGCAGCGCTTGTGGCCTGTACAGAGATAGCCTCCTCAATCTCGATAAAATTGTCTACGCGCAGCTGCTATCACTATTCATCCGATGGACACTAGTAATGTCAGAGTGCAAGAGTGGGTGCAAAAGGTCATCCTTGTTTAGCTCGACATTCCATCAAGTGGGACTTGTATTCGGCTATGGCATGTGAGTTGCGTTTGTGAGACTTATTACAGACTGTGGCAGCAGATGAGTGGACTTTCCAGTTCTAGAATTTCGAACAAACCCAAGGATTTCATCAATTTGCCCTAAAAATATTCCATAAAGCACAGTGACGCAGAATGTAGTCATTCCAAGTTTCAACAGCAGCCGGTGCACGGATATTTATTGCTTTCTTGTCTGGAATACAAGACTTGTACAAATACCACAAATACCGAAACTCCGAGTCTGGAAAACTTTCTGGATACAAAATATTTATTGACGCACTGGCGGGTGAAACAAAAAAATGGGCACAATTCACAAGTAATTCCCGAACTTATCAACTTGTTTTGACATGATGAGTTAAGAACTATGTGGCTTTATTCTCACCAGAACTATTTCCAAATTGATCACAATTTGTTTCAACATCTTGGCTCTTGTTTCCTTGTCAGTTCTTGACCACATTTGAGTTCGAATAATTTGAATATCTTTAATATTGTGGCTATAACATTAACATTCCCTCATAAAAATAACAATCACATGGGTCGCAGATCCGCACTCGTAAACTTTGCGGAATGTGGCGGTATCATAAGGCGGACGGTCTGGTAATGCGGCATAAAAGTATCAGTTTTCTCAATCTACATAGTGGGTACTCATAGTGTACTCCCCCACAATCTAACCTGAGTTTTCAAAAAAATACTATATAATATACTTTGTAGAGAATTTTATGTAGCGTCTAAGGAGCCACTAAAATTGTCCAGCAGGGATCTGGAAAAAATTCCAGGTTCCTTTTATCTCTCCTAATTTCATTTTACTTCAAAATTTTACGGATTTCTTTTATTAAATTATACAAGAAAAGTATAACATCAGTATTTCCTGAATCCTTTTCGAAATATCCAGAATTTTGGCTAGAATTGTCCAATCCACATTCTCTTAAAAGATATTTTTAAATATATCAGAATTCAGTATGTTTCGACCGATTTTCAGTGAATATTTTTTGTATTGTGCAACTCCAAGCTATCAGCCCGGTTGACTGACTTTCTGAAGATAAAATGATTCACGACTTCCAATTTTTATTTTCCGGATTCTAGAACGAATTTTCAATAATCGTGAATGGAAATGACCAAGTCGCCGCAATTTATTTATTTATTTATTTCAAGACAACACCTTATATTGAGATTATTACGTCGGCCGATTTTGATGATATTTTGCACATCAGCCTGCGTCTAATCTGGGATCCAACTAACCATGAAACTAGAAATAAATTATGCAGAATATTGAAAAAATGACAACCGTTGAACGTACTGTTCAATGTAGCTTTGCAGTAAAGAATTAGACATATACTCTTTAATTGGGTCAGCATTTTTTGAATCAATGAGCTACAAATAACATCTCTAATAGTAGCACAAACTTACTCGACGGCAAATAAATTTTGTTTAAATTTTGTCAAGGGAAACTCAAGATTAAAACCCTACTAATGTTACAGACGTAACTAACCTTAGAAAATAAATCAGACTGAACATATTTTGACAACATGAAATTACGTTACATTATACTTAATATTTTGTATTTATACTTTTCTATAGAAACACATGTCTACTTGTTACATATGTAGTAATATCTTTTTTGCCACATCAGGACTTCCGATCACCCGAACGTCGTCGTCGTCACTTCCAATATGCAATTAATTCTTTCAGACTTTTGTGAATATATAAGTTGTTAGAAGTTATCAGCACACAGGTTTACAGAGTAAGGTTTAGATTAATTGACAGACACCAGCAGCAGGCTACATTCAAAATATGTTGTACAAACACTGACACGTCGACATGACAAGTTTACCAAAATTAATCTCTAATCTATACGTTAACAATCTAAATTTACAGCAATTCCTGTTTACACTGGCCTCTGAAATTTAAAACATGAAACAAACCGATAATTTGTCATGTGACCGTTGGTAGAGATGACTTAGAACAAAAACGTTCAGGGCAAAATCGTCATTCCTTTAAAACATCTAGCTCAAAATTAAAAATTAGTTTCGAATTTAGGATTGGTCATCTTGCGATGCCTGGAATTTAAGAATAGGATTTTAATTATAATTACAACCGCTTTATTCCATAGTCTAGCTGACGATACATAGTTCACAAAAATTTTGGCACTACCCATTCTCAGTAAAGTCACGATATAACGTACTCCTTTTATAATATGTTCCATTAATACATTATCCCTGCCCGCAGTGGCCAATAAAATTATTTTACAATATCACTTTTTAACTAGCACCAAAATCGTACGTTATACCTTGACACTACTGATTACTCTAATAGGCAAATTCTTTTCACTAATATGTTGAGGATTTCCAGTATTAGTTTCAATAAATTTGGTCACTTGATTCTTTTAATATGTATTTCATGCAAATATGTACAAGGATATTAGTGAAACTCTCTTTTTCAAAATTTTACTGGTAAGTGCCTGGCAATGTCTGGCTTATTTTCGAATTATGTGATTAAACCATAAAACCAATTTTGCATTGCTAATACGTAAATATGTTGGTTCGTGCTCATGGAAGTGGAAATTGCAGGGACAAAGTGCAGTGTTCAAAAGTGCTCCGGGAAACATAAATATTTTGGGCATCCGTTCTAATGGTGAAATGTTGTGTTAAAAATACAGTACAATCAATAGTTTACAAAAATTCTAAACTTCTTATTGTGCCATGCCAAAAAGTTGTCTGCACATTTTAATTAAATATCGGACTTCAGTATTTATTCTGATATTAATCAAAGAAAAAAAGTTTTTAATAAAAGTTATTATCATTTCAAATCGACAGTCAGTGACCAGGACGAGGAAAATTGTTACTTAGAAGCACTAATCCTCGATCCATACAACATCGTACGTACGTTACGTGCCTTCCATTTTGAATAAAATTACATAGTGTTTGCTACTCACGATTAAAATAATTTAAGAGAAAGCCTAATGAGAGAAAATTAAGTGTGACGAGACATATCTACTAATAGGGTTACAAGAACAACACAGATCATCCAATCTTCTATGAAAACTTGATCATTTCATTAATTCTTATATACACTGTCCTGTAGTACTTTTACTACTACTACTCTGATGGAGAACCAAAAGTTTCCGCACAAAAATGTCAACAGAGAATCATTTCAATTTTTCTGAGTAAGACACTGACTCAACTTTCTTCGGATTTTAATTGTAACCACCCAACTATACATAGTCTGGTTTAAGTCAAAGTAGCTTTCTCTTTTCACGATAATTTAACTTTCTCCATGCCTGGGTTTTCTGATTACAACCCAAGTTCACAATTATTTTATGATAAAAATTTAGTACAGTTACAGTTTTAACAAATTTAGGGACGAGGTGAGCTATTATGAATTGATTTTGATTGGGAGAAAGCAGTGAAAGGTGAAAGGATACAAATCATTAGTTTTAAGAAAATCTCTCAAATTTAGATAATATACTTAAGGAATATTTCTGATTCTTAAGGATTGTTTTGAAGGGTCGGTCGCTGAGGAGGAATGATTTGAGTGTGAGGGTGACGTTGATGAGATGACGTTTAGCCCCACTTTTGGAAAATCCCCATCCTTTGGCATTGACAGTTGCTACCCCAAAGATTACACCGACAAGATCCTCCACTGCAACAGTCATCGGGTCGATGGTCACAACGAAGACCACGGCGGATGCACGAACGTCTGTAAACATAGACCACAGAAGAACGTCTGAACAGAAAATTAGAAGTGTCAAAATAAAGATCAGGCGCAAATGCCCCAGACCGTCATACACATCCATCACACTCTAAATACACAATAGCAAAATTATAAGAATTGTGCGGAATCAAGTGAAATCTGAGTAAAAATATTGGTAACTGAGGTGAGTATCAAACTCGTCACCACACTATTTCCGGCATATTGGTTTTTCATTGTTGATATTTATGCTCAGATTCCTTTGTTTGCTCCTCACGTGTACACTATTCACACACACTACATTAACTGAATACGTACTGTCATGAGTCTTCATTTCGTTCTTATCATCTAATCTAATTCCAGGCAAATTACATTACATGAATTCTAAACTGGAATTATTTTTTCTTACTGCGAGATTCAAGAAACTGGTCCTAACAGAATTCGCTATCTCATCTTGACTTGTTTAGTTTGAAGCTATCGAAACTGTGAACCGGAATTCCCTATAACACATATTACTGCTCTTGGGTGAGTCAATAATAATCAAACTACGAAATGCATTTATTCCATAAAAGGTCACTTTGGATAGGTTTTTCCTTTCTTGCCATTTTTTCCATTGTATGTAAGATTTGATCTGGCGAGGTCAAATCTTGGAATTTTTCAGTGAATACTTTTTGAATTCCCGTTGCTAATTAAGGAACTATTGTTACAATGATTTTACGGTATAACCAACATGTAAACGGCTATTTAGAAACGGCTAAGGAATATTAATGAATTCCAAGCTAATGGATTAAACCAAAGAACTTTGAGTAGTGGAAAGCTGAATATACTGACAATTAAGGGCCAAATAGAATTTATTCACTAATGAAGCTAAGCCATTCAGTTGCATGCAATTGGACAATTAAGCCACTTGAAACGTTATTGCTGTTGCACTAAATGCAATTGAGCATTTAAACGATAAATTAACAATTCAAGCAGACTTGGCGAACCAAAACCAAAGAGTAACAATCAAGCTTACGAAGCAAAAAATATAGTCAATCCATACAATAGGTACATATAATGTTAACTGATTAAAAATATATACTGTCCTTGAAATTAAAAGATCAAATAGCGATTTTCAAAGGGTTAACAAATTCGGAATAAAGCAATCTCATTTTTTAAGAGAATGAGCTGAACTTCCAGTGCTAGTAATCAATTGCCATTTTCTCAGACGCCTTTCGATTTGCAAACCGCAGCCGGGCAGGTTATCTTTTTATCAGGAATGTTTGATTCTGAGAGCATATGCATACTGCAAAGAGTTTTTCCTAATTATACGAGCGTAATACTAACGGATAGCTATTAAATAACCTATTGAATCGTCCCATTAATTTCCCCAAATGCTGTTGTAGTTGGTTAATTATGGGAAATTTCCCTTGAAACTGGTCGTGTGAACCTCCACGCAATGAATGAATCGGACTTTTCTAGTAGTCATTATAAACTATCCATCGATTACTCGGTAATTGCTTTCTGCGACACAACGCCTACAGAGTTTATTTGCCGGTTTCATTCTTGGACTTGGCCGACTATATCCTAAATTATATCACACGCGAACTTCTGGCCAAAATTATTTATTCATACCAAGGTTGGAGGACTCCACGCAATGGTCAGTAGTTTCAAGTACGACAGAATTTCCATAATGTAAAACTCCAATGATGTTTGACCAATTCTTACTTTATTTCTGAACTTCAGGAGCACATTCGAGGATTTTAAATAAATGAACTCATTTCATGCACCCGTGTTTATTTCTATTATCTCAAAAACGCTCAAATATTCCACTGAATGAGGCATCCCGTACTGCACTTCTCTACTTGAACTCAACAGTTCTTTACTTAAAATGTTATTTTTATTTTTATTATTTTTATTATTTCTCTTCGGTATTTCTGAGACAGATTTCCCTCTAAAATGCTGTTGAAATTTGTGAGTTAAAATTTTGAGATCAAAGATTCATTGCACTTTTTCAGCTTTCACAAAATCGCCAATAACATTTTGACAAACACCCCTCGTCACTGAAAAGTTGGAATCCGTTTTTGACTGTTTTTTGTTATTTCTCTCTCAATCTGTCCACCTGTGTGCGTTACAAGTTTCCAAGCTTTGGATAAGAGCAAAAGTAAGGATTTAATCTGAAAAGCTTACATATACGTATGTATTTGTAGGCAGACGTGGTCGGACGACATAAAATGTAGACGTCGAGTTAGGTCTAATGCTGCCAAGTGAGTTCAAAATTACCTAGGATTAGTAGACGAAGAACAGCGCCGCTTTTATGAACCGATCTCATTCATGTTTCAAATCACGTTTGCTTTTATCGAGAAGATGAAGTCGAAATGTCCTCAGCTCTTGTCCATGTGATTCTGACGTGCTCTGACTATTCCAATCCTCGAACAACTGTGACAGTTACATTCGAATGTGTTCCATGTATTTCATAGGACCTTACCAATGTTGCACCGAAAGTACTCAGGGCACTTAAAACTGGATGGTTTTAATTTTAAGAACAACGTTCTGCTATTTCCTCAACAAAATTAGAGTTATAAAATTCATGTCCAGTTATATCGAACACGAGGAGTACAAAATGACCATTTTTTCAAAACTACATAGCTTGGGCCAAAATTGCGTGAGCCAACTGCTATTGTCCTTTTACAGCAAAATTTAGATTGAAAAAAGCTTTTTTAAAGGAAATAACTGAATTGAAATTCAACTTCAAAGTAAGTCGGTACAATAAAAGTACCTGCGATAAGGCCATGCTTGGAAAACTACTGGAAAGTTATGAATACTAATAAGTTGCCGAGAAAGTCGAGGTTAACTCTTTGCGATGTAAGAGGTGGTATTCGTCTCTTTGTCGGACAATACAATTGCGCTATGTGTGATGACACTGTGGTACCAAATTATTGTGAAAGTTCTCTTTTTACAAAGGTTGATCGTCCCAGAATAAGTCCTCTATCGATTTGGAAGAGTTGAGGAAATGAAATGCTAATTGAGTTAACCTTCACCCCATTTGAGCTACGATAGCATAGTAAATACCACGTATCAGTAGAGTTACATAACTTGGAAAAGGTATGACATCGGAGTCTTCTCGTAACCTTCAGAGACCTATTTTATTATTATGTTTGGGATAGTGTAGGATTACTGAAGATGTGCAGTGCCTACTTCATTCGTACAGTAGAGTACGAGATATGGTGCGGAAGCCACTAACAGTTTACCGGGAATACATACTGCATTTCAAGGTGAAAGGGCAGGTTGGACGAAAGAAGCATCCCGGTGAAAGTCCGGAGAAAATTTCGACTCAAATTTCTGACAAACGCAAACTCGTGTACGCACTGTAGTAGTGTGGTGAGAAATTACGAGGGCCGTAAAACTTTTAGTTTTTGTCCATAGGGAAAACTCCAAGAAGAAGGTTTGTTTTTGTTCCCCGTAACTTTTCCTGCCTTTATTCGAAAACCAGGGATTTTGAGTACGAACACTTCCGTAATCACAAGTTTTCAACAGGAACAAGTTAGTCTATTAAAAGTATAACTTGTAATCGTTCTTGGAAAAAATGTCAGGTCTTGTAGGTCTTTGTTATCAGTTCTGATGGCTAATGTCTTTCTCAAAACAATGGCGTCAAGTACAAATCTACAATCTTTCCGAAAGTTGGAATGCATTTTATAAAAAATAGAACAATTAATGTAGTCCATTGTCCAAATATTTTGAGAAACATTGATAAAATACTTCCGTAACAATAGTTAAAAATACCATTTGCAGGTTATGCAGTAGGCAGGAGGAAAGGTTAGGAAGAGGTTTGAACGTAAAAATTCAAATAACGTTCAATTTACTCTAAGCTCATGCACTTCCTGTCAGTTCAAGTAGGATTTATACCTAGAGAACACACAAAGAACGGGTTATTTGTTCGAACAATTAAGAATTAGGATTTCGTTCCAAGCACGTTGACCTACAAACTGGAGATAATTCAAGGTATTCTAGTAGAAAAAAAAATGTCCTTAGCTTTCTAGTATGAAAAAAGGCGTCATGCGCCAGAACAATCAAATGTCTTACGATACTTACGAACAGACACAAAACTTTTCAATGAACAATGAAGCGACATTTCAAAATTGCAATTACCAATTAAATTATAAAATACTAGAAATAAAAAAGACACGAATTCATTTGGTGTGTTTGTTCTGTTTTTTTAAATTGAGTGAAGAAAAGTTTCCCAATTGTTCTAATCATTGTATCCACATATATTTTTGTGCAAGCATTCACTTCATCACGACATGCTCACTCATTCAATTGACACTCATTCTTTCGAATATGACGCATGAACTCATTCCTGAACTGTGTTTGATTAAGTGCGAGAATAATACATAAAAAGATCTTTACGTTTCGTGCTCAAGTGAAAGAATCCACAGAGAAAGTCTAAATTGACTCCTGTCAGAATCTCCGAAACAGAAAGGTACCCACTTGTGGGAGACAGAAAGTTGGGAGAAATGATAGAATGACTGAAGTGTTGATATAAATGCTTGGAAATTCATGAATGGCTTATTGTTCAAAGTAAGAGTGGAGGTAAATGAATTTCGTTTACAATCAAAAGTACAACAAATAAATAAATTACACACAATAAGTTCAACCAAAAAAATGATAACTCAATTTCACTCCTTACTTGTTGAGTCCTTGAATCAATCGATCCGCGCTCAGATCTCCTCGGTCAGTGTTCTCTGAAGGCCCTTCAACGGGGAAATCTGAAATTAGAGAAAGTCACGCTTTACTTCATTGTAGGAACCTCGGACCACCTATTTTTATTGAGTAGCAAGGTACAATTTCAGGTTACGACATTTGTAGTGTTCATTTATACATAGACAAGCGCCATCCTCATAATGATTTTGTTGTTCTCACATAATAATAGACTTTGTTTTGAGATCAGAGATATTTAGTTGCGTCAAACTCAAATAGGCGTAAAACAACATGTCTCAAACACTATTTAGTCAGTCATCCGGAGAAAAAAAAACATGTTATGTCTCGAAAAGAAAATGGATTCAGACGCCGTGTATGTACATGTAGACATATAGTGTTACGAATATTTTCTCCGAATTCTTTTAGGGTTCTCATGAAGATAAAATCCACTTCGTCAGTAGAAGAAAGTCGATGGACTTGCTGAAAGGGTAAAAAGGAGTGTCAAGGTGAAAGGTGAAGAGGAAACTACCAAAATGGGTCGCACTTTCTTTCATTATTTCTTATTACAAATTCATGATGTGTTAATTTGTTTATTTATTCAAGATGAAATACTCGACTTAGGATAAAATTGCTTTGAAGTGTAAGAGCACGAATGCTACAAAGCTTCTAGTATTTCATTTTATGGAGTTACGCATAGAATTATATAATGTCAGGCCAATTTGATGAAGATTTGCAGTTGATTCTATTCTCAGTCCATTGTCGCATGGTCCTACAAGTTGGCATTTGCCGCCTACCTACGTCGTCGGCCAGAAATAGTTGGGATAATTGATTTAAAGAGGTTATTTCCACCGGATATTCTCCCAAACTAAAATGTTATGTTCTAAGGAAAATCGAAAGTGTATATATTATTCATGTTCGAAAAATTCCACAAGACTGGTGCCTTGTTCTGGAGCACTATCCACTTAACCTATATATAAAGAATTAAGTCATACAAAAAGAGTTTGTAATGTGCTATAATGCTCAAAACAAAGGATTAAGTGGAGTATTCCCCTGATTCAAAAGTAGCTTCGGATAGTACAAGATGATATTTATAGTCGAGCGAATTTAGATAGTAATACCCAGATTCCATGAATTGCTTATGGTTCTGAAGAAAATAAAAATACCAAATATACTTTCTCCTGAGAGGATTAGCGATAAACTTGGAGTGCATTTTATGACGTAGAGGAAATGGGCTTCAATTTGTCCTTTAGAAATATACATACTGGACTTTACTCCGTAAGAGGACCAAACATTTCTTCTGTGTTTTCAATCGTGTGAAAAGAAGCTTACAAGTTTACAAGTTTAGTTTGCGTGCAATGTCGTATTACCGCGTACGAGTTTGTCTGTCTGGGGTCGACGTTTTCAAAATGTTTTCTAATTTATCGCTAGCCCTCCATTAAGTATTGTATGTGTGGACTCAACTTTAATTAAGTTGTGTCCCGAGAGAAACAAAGACTGCTTATTTTGCAAAACCAAGCAACGGAATGCAAGGACTCAGATTATTTTCTGTAAAATATTTCTTAGGAACACATTCTAGTTTGATTAATTGCTTTCTTTATTGACTGCACCAAAGGGAAGGTTCTACTCCATTTCTACTTTTAGAATCTTAGTATGACTAATTTAGTTTATAGTTTCCTTGTGGCCAGAAATTGTTCGAGAAGAATTTAAGCGTCGGAGGAATTGAATTTCACCACGACCGTCAGAACTCCAGGAAGGAAATTCGGTTCCAGAGTAGACATTAGACAATCGTCAGAATATAAGGAATGTATACTCCCACACTTTTAGTCGTGATATGAAGGGTGGTTTCCTCCGTCCCTACCAAATAGTGAGACATGAGTCAAGAAGTTATTCACCACCCTGTACTACTACTCATAGTCAGTATATTAGAAGTTGAGAGTTATTTGTAACTTTAATTGCCCGGAAAATCCTCGATCCTACTGTAGTTTACAGAAATTAAAGTTATGCTCTTAAACAAGTCACAGTTAACCCCATGGCTTACGGAGAAAATTAAACCATATTTCACTAACATTGTCCCTTTTTACAGGGTGTCTTCTTTTTTATTTGGCCACCTGTCAATTTTTCTCATTTCTTAACCATGCGTGCTAGAAACTCGAA
>JAQFYE010005815.1:0-11478 GCA_034694305.1 Protaphorura glebata | reverse complement strand
AACTAAGATTTCACGCAACTGGCTGCACTGAACCGGACCAATTGTTCAAAAAACTGAGTTTTTGAACTCGGTTTTTCACTGAACTGAGTTCAGTTTTCCATTTGTGGCTCTCTGTTCTGAACAGACAAAAACGATTCTTCTTAAAATCTCAGATCAAAATCTTTTGTGACAGTCTAATCCTCGGTGTATTAAACTATTGTTTTCCTGCATGGGGAAATCTCAGCCAGTCAGTCATTAAAAGCGTAGACAAGATTTTACTGAGTGTGCTTAAAAAGGTGGTATGTAAAAATTATAGTGCCAAAGAATTGTTGAATCACGTCGAAGAATCTAATTGGCTACTAATGACAGAAAGACGAAATGTGTACGCCTCCAAATTCATCTTCAAAAAAATAACCAATGAGTCAAAAGTATCTCCGGCATTCTTGGACGAGTTTCGGATAATAATGGATGAGAACTCTCGGCGTAACTTAACCGTGGTCCCATTCTTTCAAAATTCTGCTTTCGGAAAAAAATCGTTCAAATACTATATTACAAAAATTTGGAACGACCTACCGTTTACAATTCGTAGCAGTTCCTCCATACCAGATTTTGACCTCGGAATTCGACAACACTACGTGGGACTGCGGGCTGACATATATACATATTGATTTAAGTGTTGTCAAAAATATTTCAAAAAATATTATCAATTTTATTTGTTATTTCCTCTGTAAAATCTACGTGCTTATTATTCTTTATTTTTCTTTTCTTTTCTTCTTATTTTAACTTATAGTAGAAAATAGTGTGTCCAGTTGCGAAGACAAGCCGTGAAGTGATATGAATGTATGATTATGTCTCATGAATTTGACAAGGAAATAAACCTTATTCTATTCTATTCTATTCTATTCTTATGCAGGAGGCTTGCAGATCACTTCTGCCAGGTGCAATTGCCAGTTTTTAATAATTTAATTCGGCATTTCTAAATGTATTGTAGTCGGCAGCCTCGTCGGACAAATCGGGAAATTTAAGGGCAAGCTAAATGTTTTAATTGTAGCATGTTTGATCAATTTCAAAATTGGTAATTATGACTGGGCATTTATTGGCAAGCTGATTTCGTTTATGTATAATCGCTTATCGTTTGTCCTAATAGTCAAATTGAATTTATTTGGTTAATATTTTTGTTCAATTTTTAAAATTTTGTTGGACCAGTTTGGAGAAAGTCGATTTTTCGCTGGCACTGCATTTTGATGAAAAAAATCAGATTTTTCTCTCAACATGCCTCGCCAGCGAAAAATCGACTTTCTCCAAACTGGTCCAACAAAATTTTAAAAATTGCACAAAAAAATTGCGAAAAAGATAGCATCGGCAGGTTTTGCAAAAAAAAATATTTCGGGCATGTTTTTGTCAAATTACCGTTGAAAAATCGGTTATTTCGGGCCGATTTTTTCTTAAACGCTCGTCAGCGCCGCTACACGCAACGGATTCTCAAGCAAAATAGCTCCCTAGATCCTCCATAAGATTTTCAAGAAAATGCGTATCTCATATTTTGTCCGACTCTCCTTGATTGTTCTGGCCAGGGGGGGCAAAAGTTACATGCCTGTACATTGTGCACATAAATAAAATTTCGTTCGAATTTCTTTTGTTTCCCATGGGTCTTTGATATATAGTCAAAATCCACTCTCTGTGCTTCAGAGAACGTTTTGTTTGCTATTCCGAATTTGTATTTCCACATTACAATTTTTGAGTTTATCCAAACTAAGGTTGTTTAAACTATAACCGATGTAGACTGTTCGGAAATGAATTTTAACAAAAATTATTGATGGCATATGGTAGCAGGGATTGCGTTTAGTGAAAGGGGGTAAATACTTATTGTGCGTGCCTTTTCTATTACCGTGTGATTTTCTTTTTTTGGGGGGTGATACGAGACGAGGTGGACCATTGTCAGCACAAATTATTATTCCCCATTAATTTTGCTAGAAAATATATTTTTCCCAATATTCCAATACTCGTGGTTTTCAAGTAATACTCCATTGTTTGAACGCGGCACCAGGGGGTAATTACTTTCCGCACTCACAGTATGTGTGTGTGTGAATTAATGTACAAATGTTGTAGTCCACGCAAAGACTGCAGACGGAGGTTAATTAATTATCTTCATGACTCTTCAAGGACTCTCCTGGCCAAGTCCACAGTGTCAAACAAGGTTCGACATGATACGATGAAGAAAAAAAAATGACTTGAAATTTTGAGAGAAAACCAATAACGAAATTTAAAAAAACGTGTCCAATATTCAAAAGAATATAAAAAAAATATCTCCTTTTGTATACAAGTCTGATAAAGTTTGTTTGTTAGAAGCCTGGACACTAATCTTAAATTGAGACTTTTCCAAAGGGGGGTGTCTATTTTGACACAATCAAATCGGCTGCTTCCGAAATTTTCACACCATGTTCTTAATCCTGGGCTCACATGCAGATTGACCCTTTGTTTGAAAATATAATTCGTCTAATTTTATAACGAAATATGCGTTCGTGCGGTTAATGAAAAATTAGGATTCCTAAGTTGCCACCTTAACTAGTTAGGAGCAATATTTAATAGAAACTGTGCCTTGGGTCTACTAGTCATTTTAACAGGTAGACAATTTATATTATAAATACAAATTTTAAACAAAACTTTTGACAATTTCTAATTTTTTAAAACGAAAAAACGTGAAAAAAATGCTTGTTTACCCATTTGAAGGTATATGAGCGAGTTGAATGTATTGGGTTTGAGTCTGGGTGTGTATGTCTTTTTCGGAATCAGTCTCGTTCATCATGTTTCTTGATTGATTTACGTACTAATATTTTTCACACAAGTGCTGGATTTGAAGTTGTAAAACATGTGAAAATAATGAAGAGTTTTAAACTCTTCAGACTATGAGAGAATTAATTAAAGGAAACTACAGTTTCTTAATATCCATATCTTGCAAGTCGTAACTATCGATGAATAGCGTCATTAAAATTTAATATAATTTCCGTCAACACTAAGGCAATATTTTAGTATTTTCATTCCATTCAGTGGCAAGTACTTGGTTTCAGGACTTATGGCATTTATTGATAAATATCTCTGACTCTGACTCGGACTTTGAGGATTGAGCATTGGGTAATGAATAGGAATAACACTTAAATCTTCCTAATTTATCAATATTCACAACCTCCATACAATGAAGGAAAACTTTAACATCACATCGCGTCCTTTTAATTTATGGCAATAAACAGAAGGTTTGCATCAATGAAATACAACCTTAATTTACATTTACCGTAACGCATGGTCAAACGTCTTAGCCAATTTCTGGTGTCATCGTTCAATGAAGAACATGAGATATTTTACATTTCATTTACCTGGTGGATTCAAACGGCGTTCACTCACGAGGGATACAGCGGAGGTGCGAACACAAGATTTCGTACCGGTTTCCTGGGTGAGCGAATAGCTGGCGATGTTGTATCGTCGGCACTGTTACAGTCACACATAGATAAAGTTATAAACATAAATAAGTTTTTTAGAAATAATTTTCAAAGACGTGGTGAATATTATGTTGTTTTCTCAAAGATTTCAATCACGGGACGGACGTGAACCAAATTCACGTCGAAAAGATTCAACAATCTTTTTTTTGGAAATCTCTTTATTATTATAGTATTCTTCATAATCATTGGGTTGCACAGCACTATTTAAGCCGGTCGGAGCAGTTTGTACCTTATTTACTCCCCGCCAGGACCACTAAATAAGGTGCTTGGGACACTAAGTAATGTCCTTTCAGTGTTGTCATATCTGGAACTATTAATTGCGACGACAGTCTATTTAGGATCAGACTACCCGGAATTTGACTGACTAATCCGCAAGGATGATGTTAAAACTTACATTCTTATTTTTCATTGTCTCCACTAATTTCATTAATAGCCAAAACTGTGTTCTCACGAATAACCATCGATTCTAACGAAGCTGAAGTGCTCGCAGAGAGAATTTTAAGTCAACCATCAGGTCATTATAATTAACATGTACTATGTAAAATAAAAACTAACTTGGAGAACCAGGTAAGAGAATGTTTTTTTTTAAATACTATGTACAATCTGTTATTTGCTTTGTGTACTTTTGTTGATGAAATGTCATGTCAGTCACAAAAAGACAAAACTGAAGATTTAAGATAATATTTAAGAAACTGATTTTTGAAAAAATTCTAAACAATTTTCTCAACATTTTGACCTTTCCTTATTAGCCTAAATGCAGTGAAGAGAACAAGTCTCGGGGACCCCGACGTGCTCCACTGAAAAATTTCGACTGTCCTTTGCGCGGGAAATTCATTGACATGGTAACCATACCAATTGTAATTTCGACTTGGAAAACGGACTCACTTATTCTTGCCGCTGGGGGTTACCAACACAACTTTCTAAGGTCGTCCATTTTTCTCGGTCACCTCTTGAGAACGATCCGAGGGAGACGGGCTAACTAAGTTTTAGAATGTGGCATGTGGAACACTGAAGTCGAATTTACGCTTGGTATGGTTACCTTGTAATTTAGTTCTCCGCTCAACGGGCAGTCAAAATTTCTCAGTGGAGCACGTGTCCCGATCCTTTTGCTCCTCACTGTATTCTCAGTTGAATAGAGAAACAAATCATTTTGTTTCACAAGTCAATTACGAAATGGAAAATGAAATTTTTACCATGCAATTTAACCTATGATTTCTCATAGTCATGAACTTTCACATGGGTTTTTCTTACCAGATTTTTGGAGATAGCCGAAGAAAAGTACTTCCTTTCTGGAGACGACTTTTCATTAGGTTCGAGTCAAGGGATACCAATTGAGGTGAATAATGACTAACTTGATATAACCATGTCACTCGACACAGGTCGCGGAAGATCATATGGGTAACCCCGCCATACCTACCGGAAGTTCCAATTTCTCAATTTGTAGGCCGGTGGGTACTGGTCAACTTTCACATTGGTCGCTAGCATATTACGTGACCTAGTCGCGCAGCACAGACATTTCAATGTCATTAGAGGGCATCGTCTACTCCGTAGTGTAATTCCTGTACTCACTTGCACAGAGCAAAATCTCGCAACCCTGAATCGAGTGACCTCTGTACAGAACAATTTGCGATTCTCTATTATCGAATGACTCAATTACACAAGAATTACAACTTATTCCATAGCTTTCAAAACGGTGGATAGATGGGGAAACAATGTTCAAAATTAACAATCCTCCAATTACAGTAACTCGTGCGATTTTAAGAAAAGGTGAAATAAAGTATGTCGTATAAAGTACGAAAGTGAATAAAAAATTTAGAAGGTTTAATTTCGGAAGGGCAAAATAATACCAAATTCTTATGAGTAATTTTTCCCCGGCTCAGGATTCAATTCTTAAGGTGTAGTGAGGGTTAAAATGCCATAGGAATGGAAGAAATCAGAAAGAAGAGGGCGTTTCAACAAATTCTGTACCATGAGCCTCGTCCGAACATACGAACAAAACAGTCCTGTAAATGTTTGAACCTCCTTTTCAAAGTTTGTTGACATTCGTTATCCAGTGAATTTTGATGGACATTACCGTTTGAAATTCTTAAGTTTCCCGTTATTAACTAAAACGCTGGAGGCAAGTTTGGGAAAAAGTGCTTGTTAATTCATGGACACAGATAATTTATGAAGGGAAACAATTTATTTATTTATTTATTACAGACAAAACCTGCCGAGAAGGTTGTTAAGCTGCCCACAACTCGATGAAAATACAATTTTTAACAATGATATTATACAATAATCAAATACAAAACAAACAGCTTAATATAATACTTAATATAATACTTATATATTATACTTAATATATTCGCCAGGGACGAAATCTATCCATGAATTTAGATGACGGAATGGAGATCAGCTCAATTTGGTCACCAGTCCTGCTATGACAACCAAATGTTCAGTTTAACAAGTCGTGTGTTTTGTTTGCACTATTTTTTGTCGTTATTCTGTAAAATATTTTGTAAAATTATTTATTTGTCTTTTTTCCTGAGGATGAGAGAAGCTATCTCTCGAAAGCTAGACTTTCCTGAGGAAAATAAACACATTTTCGCTCTATTAACATTATGACGTCCACTCATTCCGTTAAACCCTTTGTGCCAACATTGATAAGTGGATGGAGATCGTTAAAATCTAAAATCATAGACCGCTACGGAGTGCCCTCTCTTTGCATTTTGGATCAACTCCAGAAAGAAAATGAAAGACGGTGCCAACTGAAAAACGACTTGACATTTTTGAAACGATGTCGCTTCAACCGTTTGACCCCAAAGTTCCTGAACCTTGGATATGTTCCACTTGAACCTACTCGGAAACGAAGCCGAATCATACAGGAATTCCAAACAAAACTTTTGAAGGAAGCTATTATTCAAAAATACATAGCACTGAAACACTGTGATTTAAACCTCGCAGATATTGAGAGCAAAATCAGCTTGTGGTTTCCAGAACACAGCCGTTGGATTCATCAGCTCAGTGACTATTCGATTAATAGACTGAATGAAGACACCAAACATTGCCAAGTGTCCAAGTTTGAACGACTGTACTTACAAACATTATCCAGAAAAGACCACCGCGAATGAAACTAATACTCTATCTTAATGTAATGTGGTGATAAATTTGAGTAACAGAGTTCTCACTGCTTCGGAACAATCTTTGCTATCTTGTGGCCTGAATTATGCAATCCGAGAATATGACGAAACGAAGGTTTCAGTCGAATCAGCCATTAATATTGAGACAACCCTATTTCGCTCAGGAATGCCGAAAGAGATTCAAGACAAGATAAGAGCTGACTGTGCTAACATTTTGAACAACCTAATGTTCAGTTAACAAGTCGTGTGTTTTGTTTGCACTATTTTTCGTCGTTATTTTGTAAAATATTTTGTAAAATTATTAATTTGTATTTTTCCCTGAGGATGAGAGAAGCTATCTCTCGGAAGCTAGGAAAATAAACACATTTTCGCCCTATTAACAATATGACGTCCACTCATTCCGTTAAACCCTTTGTGACAAACAACTTAAGGTATACACCAGTTTCTCGCGCGCTTTCTGCACCGCGTGTTAGGTATAGGGTGCACAGCATAGCAGGCATAGCGGTTGGGTTGGCATTTCTTTTCCACATAAGCTTGAACATGGGGTGTTTTTTTGACAATTTTTATCTCTGCATACGTACATTATTTGGAAAATGTAGTTATAGTCACTTAAACAGTGAATTTTCGTAAATTCATCTAAAAAAATTCCACTCGGATAACGAGATAGGTAAAAAAAATTCTATAAGGAACCCTCGTAGTACTACAAATCCAACTTATGAAAAGAAGCCACCCCAGTGCTCCCACCATCTACCGAGGCAGAGCTAAATCAGAAACTTGTGTATAGAAATACTAGGACGTATGTCGTCCGGTCACGGTTGCGCCACAGAAGGACGAGCGAAGCGAAGCGTACATCAGTTGTACAGTGGTGGTTCCCTAACTATTGGCCCCTGTGTATATTGTTTTGGAAATTAGTTCGCTCTAATTAAAGATCATTGTCGAGAATGGGTAAAGTTCAAAAGTAGAAAGTGCACATATGTTAATTTGACAAATTGGAAAAAATTATATGGGTGTGATTTTTTTGCCCATTAGATAATTTCACGGGTGAAATCACAGTAAAATAATATTTGTCATATAATAATACCTTTCGCACTAAAATAATATATTGCACAGTCAGATATCTTGTCGAGTAAAATAATATCTCGCCCGGCAAATAATACCATGTTATATCGTTAAACCTTCTTTTGAATGGGGGGCTCCGCCCCCCAACCCCCGCCGGGGCTCTGCCCCTGGATTCTGCAAGAGAGCACTCTGGGAACGAATTGGACTTTTGCAATCAAAAGTTCTTCCAGGGCTGTTAGACTGTCTAACTGTTGATAAACAGGAGTTTTCCGACAAAAAGCGACGAAATGCAATCAAGTGGAATATAAGTGCTTTGCTACGCTACGCTCACTTCGTTCGCTACACTTCGCTCGCCCAATTACTTGACGTCCATTGTACTCAGGCACACGCTGTTCAATTAAGAGAATTAAGATTTATATCATATCGTTGCAGATATTGCAACGAGTACGAAAACCTTGAAATACCGCGTAGAGGAGAAGTATTGCATGGACATAAATGTCAGATTGCGTCGATTCCACATTCTAGTAATAGATGACAATTTGAAAGAAGGATTTCGAATCGATCCAACGATTAAATTTGAATCGGACAGTGCACAGTCTTTGGAGATTCACCATGAAAAGTGTGGTATTTACGAACCGTGTATTCCGGACTTATTAAAGAAATATGAATTGAAAAATATTGAAGTTATAGGTCTATTAGTCGGTACTAGAGGAACTATCAGTTAGTTTTTTGAAAATCACCGGAAACGTTTCAAACTTCCAAAGTGTATGAGAGACGATATGGCATCGATCGCCCTTAAGGGATCTTCACAGATTTTACAAAATTATTTAGACAAAAATTAATCAAACAGTTATTGAACTAAAAGAAATGCTTGGAATTACGTAAATTCTGATCAAAATGCACATGCAATTTTAAGATGTATTTATCTATGTGAGTGTTTAAGTTGTTGGAATCATTTTTAAACAAAATATAATTATTGTATTCCGTGTCTAATGGGCAATTTTCGATGGAAACGGAGACCGAATAAAATATTTGGTTTGAAAAAAAATGACTCAGCACAAAGCAATTGGAATACGTGTTCAATGACTTCGTCATATTCGCCTTAATAATCGTTATCATTAACACATATCTGTTGTTCCAGTAAATACAATTTAACATGTTCTTTAAAGTTGGAAATATTAACAATACTTTTAATATGATCCGGTAAACTTAGCATGTGTTGCCGGTTTGATTTTTAAACATTCGGCTACCGACTTTGAAATTTGCATTGCTTTGTACATAGGCATAAGTTCGATTACGCGTTACCTTGGTATATACGAAATTAATATAATCACAAAAGAGCTCAGGACAGTAACCATAAATTATGGAATGAGCCATTTTTAACATTTCAATTTGTAAAAATTGTTAGGAAATAGCCCCTTTAATTCAACAGTAATACGTTGCTTAATTGAATCATATTTGGACACGTTAGAAACAAATCTACCAGCACGTCTAATAATACTCTCAATACAGTTAACATTAGCCTTAGATGCGGACAACCAGATTAAGTACATGTAAATCCAATTCGCAGTTTTGTTAGAATTCATCCGCGGATCACATTAAAATAAAGGCTAGTTTACAAGCCTTGTATCTCGCAAGGGTTAAACAGTATTTTAAATTCATGTCATCCTCAAAAGTAGATATTTCTTAAATTTTTGAAATTGTTTCCCTTCAGAGTCGCATGCTCCGGCCAGATAAGTCTATCTGCCTCGTCAGTTAGCCGTAGGTTTCTCGGCATCAATAATTGGTGTTGCCAAGGAGAAGAACTCACAATTCGTAAAAGACATTCCAAAATACTGCCCCAATAGTTTGTAAATTCGACAAAAAGGGTAAATCCCATAGAAGTCCTTCGTTTACAATTTAAATATTCAAACGGCAGTGTGTCAGTCAAAATTCGTTTCAACATCTATTAAATGGCAAAGGAAGACGCAGAACTGGTAATCATAAACGCGTTACGGTAAGTTTTAGGCAATCGGTTCAGGGTTCAACTACTTAATTTTGAATTTGTTTTTAATTTTACCAACAAATGTAATCATTTTGATTAGTTGATTTATTAGTCGACTAATTAATATGTTGAATGATGTTGACTACCAGGTTTTGGATGCAGAACATTCTGATGCGTATTCTGGTACACATTATAATGAAGGAACCCTGGCAATTGCGTACATATTTGACCTGGAGCACAGTCCGAACTTTGTTTACAAATACAATTGTCTTGTAAGGCACAGTGTGTGGTTCTTGGGTCCGTGTTCATTTTGTCTTCAGTATTTAAAAGTCGTCTTCCAAAATCATTCATGTAGATTCCATTCAGATCCACGCTCCGCATTTGAGCGACGAATGCTGCTTGATTTGTCGTACTCAATTTCTCTTGAATCACGTCACGACTAATGTAGAATAACCCATTCTTTCCCCAGTGAGGTCTTCCGCCGTACGTAAAAACCTTGCAAAGGATTTAATGCATTAATTTAATATTTCTAAACTTTTATATTAAATTAGATAAGTTCTGACCAATGCTTGCATGATGGCCTGATAAGCTGAGATCCCAGTGCTGGCTGTCTCATACAAATCATCCCTACGAATGACACCGAATTCCAAGTAAAATGTTTCCCTCCCATAACTTGGTGACAAATAGGAGTCAGAACTGAGTCCAAATCTCAACCAAATCCCTACGAATTGAAAAGTTGCGTTGGACACGGCCAGTATTTCCTTCACCGTACGAATGACGTTGTTGAAGTCCTTGAGATCCAATGCGACAGCATTTGTCAAAAAAGTGACATGATCCAGTTCATGACTTCGACTCCAAAGACACGAGTGATTGCAGACTGAGTCTTGCATTAAATAACGATAACCTGTGGCTGGGTTCAACATCGTCACGCCATCTTCTGTCAAGAATGGACTCACTCCATCTGTCTCATCACTGTAGAAAATGGAGGAGAGTGACTCGGCGGACTTCATTCCAATGGAATTCTCGGCTCCTTGTAGAACTGTGTAACCGGATTTTAAGTGAGCATTGTATTCGGCTGTCGTTGTTGGAATTATGTTTGTGAACGCTTCTCCGGGTGTGGACACGGGGACGATTCTCCCCGTTGTCATCACGACTGTCTGCGATGATGGAAACCAATGGAAGTCTGTGTAGTCATGCAGTCTCACCGGCCTAAGGAAAATTATAAAGTTCGTCATACATTTATTAAAAGACCTTTATCCTCTACTGGACTAATTTTCCCCACTTTTGTCCGAAATAGTCTGTTTTCACTGTCTTCCTTGTTCACTTCGGGTCAAGAAGACCAATTTGCCCCACATTGGCCCGAAATTATCAATTTTCATTGTCCTTCTTCCCAGTTTCGGGTCAAGTCGGCTAATTCTCCTCACTTTTGTCCAAAATTGTCTGTTTTCAGCGTCCGAAGGGTCAATCTTGAGTCAAATCGTCTAATTTACCCCGCTTTTGTTCGAAATTCTCAATTTTCGTAGTCCTTCACCTCAATTTCGGGCCGATCGGCTAATTTGCCCCACTTTAGTCCGAAATTGTCAATTTTCACAGTCATTGATGACAATTTTCTTGTGAATTCGGCTAATTTGCCCCACTTTAGTCCGAAATTGTCAATTTCCACAGTCATTGATGACAATTTTCTTGTGAATTCGGCTAATTTGCCCCACTTTAGTCCGAAATTGTCAATTTTCACAGTCATTGATGACAATTTTCTTGTGAATTCGGCTAATTTGCCCCACTTTAGTCCGAAATTGTCAATTTTCACAGTCATTGATGACAATTTTCTTGTGAATTCGGC